>CAODLS010951592.1:0-50024 GCA_948243855.1 Flueggea neowawraea | reverse complement strand
CATCACACTTTTGGTACTTGACACCAAGCTCCTTGGCTGCGACCTTAGACATATAGATACTATCCGCGCCGGTGTCCATAATCGCCTCGATGGTCTTGCCCTTGATCATGGTCTCAATGAGCATGCGACCAACTATTGGTCCATCACTTGCTTCAACACCCCAGGCTTTGAGACTAGCAAGCTCTTGGAGAGCCTCAAGACGCAACGTACTCTTGTCCACGTCTTGCCTTCCCTTGCCCTCGTCTTGCTTCTCCTTGCCTTTGTCTTGCTCCTTCCTCATGGATGCAAGTGTCGAAAGCTTCCCACGCTTTGGGCAATCACGGATGAGGTGCGGTCCATTGCACAAGTAGCAAGCGATCCCCTTCTTTGCTGAATCTTCCTTGCCATCCTTCTTCCAACGTCCACCACCATTGGACTTGGGCGGATTCTTCTCATTGGAATGATTCTCTTCGGTGGAGTCACTCTCATCTCCACTACTAGAACCAGCCTTCTCCTTGAGATTTCTCCCATAAACTCGAGAAGTTTCCTTGGAGAACTCAATCAAAGACTCCGCCACGGCCATCGCGGAAGCAAGATCTTGCACACCCCTTCGCTCCAACTCCAACTTTGCCTAAGTTTGGAGCCCATCCTTGAACGCGAATAATGCCTCCTTGTCCGGATAGTCGGGAATCTCCAAGATCAACTCCGGGAATTCCTTGACATAGTCTCGCACACTCCCACGGTGCTGAAGACGCCTCAACTTGACCCGAGCTTCCTCATCCGCATCGGTGGGGTAGAATTGCCGCTTGAGTTCCTTCTTGAACTCACCCTATGTGCCAATCGAGCAAGTCCCCTTCGCTATGTCTCCACATCTACGTCTTCACCAAACCATTGCGGTGTCGACTAGATAGCAAGTCGCGGTGTCAATCCTTTTTTGCTCATCGCGGATGCCCACAATCTTGAATTGTTGCTCCACACTCCAAAGGAAGTTGTCTATCTCCTTCGCGCTCCTTGCCCAGCCAAACGTCTTAGGCTTTGCAACGTCTACCCTCGAAGGAAATAGACTAGGGAGATTGGTCGCGCCAACTCCTCCTTGAGCCACCACGCTCTTCACCAAGAGTAGCTAGCTCATCAAGAGCCTTCCTCAACTCACGTTTAAGAGTCTCGTTCTCCTCCCTCAAGGCAACATGCTCGGCCTTCAAGTCCCTCATCTCGGCAACAAGCATATCAACATGGCCCTCTAGCGTGGCTATCTTGGCAAGAAGAGAACTCTCCATGAGTTTCACCTTTGCGGAAGCATCAGAGGCAACGACATTGATGACACCATTGAAGTCCTCGTGGAGTTGAGCTTGCTCATCCTTGAACTCCTCCAACTTCAAGTTCATATCCTCGATCCTCTCTCGATCTTCCCCTACGGTGATATCAACTCTTGAGAGCCTAGCCACCACCTCGCTCAAAGCATCCTTCGGGGTGGACTTGTCTCGCTTGCCCTTGCTAGCCGCGAGAGGAACCCTCTCGACCTCCCTCGCATCATGGGTTGCATCACCACTCGAAGCCATTGTAGCAAATTCTCCCAAGAACAACACACTCTAATACGAAATGTCACGGGCTTGGACTTTCACCAACGCTCATGCGGCCTTAGTCACACACTCTCGCAACTAAGTCAACCTTACTCACTCTAAACAAACTTGATCAAGACTCAAAGAGGGAAAAGAGAAACAAAGCACACAAGAGAACTCTTATGTAATGAATGTTCTACTCACTCAAACTCTTGGATGATTACAAATGATAGCCCCTAAGAGGTATATATACACATTCCACCTCCTCAATGGACGGTGGATATCGATTCAATCTAACGGCCTATAATGAATGTCTAAAATTCTCTACATCATTCTAGCATATGTTACAAATATGTACATCATTCTCGACTTCTCTAAAATATTCTACTCAAATCTAGAGAAAGAGTGCCTAAGAATGCAAGCTCCTCCAACGTTCTAGAGTCTTCCGGATTACACTAGAGCATTCTTGCAACTCAAAGACATCAAGACAAGCTCTAGCGTAACATTGTGCATGGGAAAAGAACATGCTGGCTGGTTGTTCGTGGAAAAATAACAGTTTAATTGGCATTAATTACTCTGGCTGTTTTGAGAGTCGATTTTTTGGCAAATTCTTTGAGGGTAATGATGTCTTTTTAGGATTGGCTAATCTCAATTAATTTTTTCATGACATTAATTAAAGTGGATTCTAGCCATTCTAAATTCTAGCCATTTAGCAGTATCCTTAACTGCAGATGATTAGGGGCTAACACTGAATTTTATTTTGTTGCGTTACAAGATTTAAGTATTGATGGAATTAATTTCATCTCAATAAATAATAAAATAATTATTAATGCAATATTTTAATTTGGTCCTACATGTCCAGTTATAGAATGCAGTAGAACTGCAGTTAGTAATGAACAAAAGAATAAAAATAGGTACCCTAATTAAAATAAGAATTAAAAGAAAGTATGGAAATTGCAATAAGAATCGAGTATGTAAAAAATGAGAACGAGGAAATCGGAATCAACATAGTTTTTATCATCAATATTTGAGTTGATAAAACCATTAAATTTAATTATTGCAATTGTGATGAAGAAAAATCCAATTGGTTATTGAAGCTTGATTTTTTTTTATTTGATAAAAAATAATTACTTGATTTTGATTTACTGGAGAAGTTGATAAGGAGATTTCAGGTCATATGTAGTTTCTGATATGACCTATCCAATCAGGTTACTAATCTTACAAAGAATGATCATTTTATGAATCTTATATAATTCAAGGCATAATTCAACATCAATATAATCGATGAGTTTGTAATTCATTAGTACTAGAATCGTCTTTAAAATTAAGATGTTAAGAGTTCGATTTCTAATAAAAACAAATACGACGACTTATAAAAAAAAATTTCAACATCAATATGATATTTGATATTCAAGCACACTAAGATTCAAAGGAGCAAGAAAATATCAACCCAATAAATGAGTTGATTTAGGACGGAAGCAATTTAAAATGAATGCAAATGTTGACAGCAATGGTGATATTCGGTGGGCGTTACATTGGCAATTGTTGATTATAGCTCAAATTTGTGTTTAGGAAAACATTTTTGTAACATTCTATAGGTTACTGTCAGAAACAAACCCTATTGAAAAATGATGACTGTATTTCCATGCAATCTAATTAACCCAAATTTCTTTTGTAAAAAAAAATCTGCTATTATATTGTCTTTGCAGTGAGTAATTGATTTAAAAAAAAAACACTTCCATGCATGTTAAATGTCCAAAAAAACCTGTTCATAAATAGCAAAAAGATTGGCTTAGAATGTTTTATAAAAACATTTAAGTTGATTTTTTCAGTTTGTTATAAAAAATCATTTTAAGATTGTTATAAAAGCTTTTCTGAAAAATAATTTAAGTTGAGCCTACCCATAATTAAAATCTTCGATTTTTTAGTATTGAGGTTGACTCTAGTACTAATAAATTACAAAATCATTTGTTCGAATGTTATGAAAAGTTGTTCATAGATTTTTTTTTACCAAAAGTTCACAAAATTATTGATATTAGAAGAGCAATTCATATATTGCAACTTGTGATTCTATGTCTAGTTGGATACTGGTATCATTATTGTTATTTGATCTTTTTTGTACTAATGTTTTGTGAAATAAATAATGCATGTCTAATACTAACATTCGATCTATAATGTTTTCCTTTTTTCTTTTTTTAACTGCAGCTATTAAATCTCTTTATATTTAAACATACGTCGATGTGACATCAAACACTCACAAATTTTATTGATTTTGAATCTCTTATTTTTATTACAGTGAGACTCTCAATACTTATATTTATAGTAATATAATCTAAATCCTAATAAAACAATAATCAAACTCCTATTCTAATAATGAATCCTAATAAATCCTAATATGACTAGATTTAATATTCCTACAGTCGAGTGAAACTAGAGTAAGTTGAAGAACAAGCTATGTTGATAGCTAGGGGTGTAATCGAGCATAATCGAGCCGAGTTTTGGAGTGTTCAAGCTATACTCGACTAAACTCAAGCTCTTTCTCGAGATCAAAATCTTGTTCAAGATCGGCTTGTCACAAAATTCACAAGCTCTCGAGTTTGCTCACAAGTTTTTCGAACTCTGCTCAACAAATATTCAAATAAAATTGTAAACGAGATTTATTAGTTCAAACTTGGCAAAAACTCTAAAAAGAATACAATCAAGTGTAGATTAGTTCAATAAAATCATGTCGAGTATGTAGTTGAACAAAAAATTATTAAAAGTTTCAATTTGTTTCACAAATCAACCTGATATTAAATCTTATAAGAACATATTTGTATTTTTATAGGCACGGTTAACTAGTACAAATTTACACTTTGTTAATTTGGCCCAAATATTAAATATTATTCTAAACACAAGCATGTTTTTCATAATTTAATTTAATATATATATATATATATATATAAGCATATAAACGAGTTTGTTCACGAACCTGCTCATGAACACACAAACGAGTTTGTTTGCGAGTTTTTCGATCAGAATTTTTGGGTGTTCAAGATTGAATCGTTTATTAATTCGAGCTTAAAATATTGTTAAAACTCGATTAATTTATTAACGAGTCGAGGCACGAACGAATTTTTATCGAGCCGAACGCCTAGTAACTCACGGGTAGCTTAATTTATTTACATCCCTATTGATAGCTAAAATTCATTTTATTTGTTTTTAATTAAAAATTAAACTCTTGATCCTTTGTGTTAAAATTGATTCTAGTATTAGTTACCTATAAGTCTCAAACTCATTGGTCCTTTTCATTTCTCTTACGAATTGCAGAATATAACTAAGATACAAGTAAAAAAAAAATGTAAGAGAAAATTTTGAAATTAGATATTTTAAAAATTATTCACCGAAAAAGATGAATATTTTGAGTGGTGAAATTAAGAGTTTTTGCTAGACATTAATGCTTTTATTTTGTCCATGATGTCTACTGTGCGATATTTTATTTGATTTAATTACGAATGAAATTTTAGATTTTTTTTTGTCATAGAAATTTTTAGAGTGCTCAAATTCAAGGATGAATTCAACTACAATTTTAGTAAAAAAGTAACTAGGAACTTAGTCATCACCAAACTCGAAAACCAAAATTATATTTATAGAAATTGATCTAATAAATGCAAGAAACGTTAAAATTAAGTATGATTGTGATTAAAAATCTTGAAAGATTAAAGAAAATGAAACACATGGAAGAAAGGAAATTTATTTTAGAACAAACACCGGTCCCAATTGGCATTTAAAAGCAAAGCTTTGAAGATAATAATTGATTGATTACCCAACGAAAGCAACTAATTTTAAATTAAAAAAATTGAGTACGCAAATAACAATTTTATATTAGATTCGTTTGACAAATATAATATACAACATATTTTATAAAATACATAGTATTTTTTTATAATTAATTTTATAAAAAAATATTATATTTTTAAATTTTTACTATTCATTCATCGTTATTCCTTACAAAATTTATTCAATATATTATATGCTCTAGTCTTTCAAACAAATTTAATATGGAGTAAATATATATTTACATCTCAAAAAATTATTTTTATTTTCAAAAATAAAAATATGAAAAATATATTTCCACTCGCCCACTAAATTCCCCAGATAAAACATAAAATTAATTAAAAAAATACAACATTGTAATTTTTGGCAATTAAAACGGAATGATGTAAATATGGAAAGGAAGATGGGGCAGAAAAGTAAATGCAAACAGAATGAAAAAACTGTCGGTTTGGTTAACCGGGGTTAAATATAACCAGCGCGTGAGCAGTACGGTCCGCTCGTGAGTTGCTCTCTCTCTCTCTCTCATCATCCATCGTCGGTGACTCGGCCGTGTCAACTCACCCGAGTCACTCTTTTTTGTTCCCTTTTAAAAGCAGCGAAATCCACCCAGAGAGGGCAGAGAGAGAGAGAGAGCGAGAGCGAGAGAGAGAGAGAGAGAGAGATATTAGCAACGGTGGCAAACCTCAAATCACCTTCAGGTTTCTGAGAGAGAGAAGAGAGAGAGAGAGAGAGAGAAGAGAGAGAGAGAGAGAGAGAGAGAGAGAGAGAGAAATGGGGGATTCAAGCGATTCGGTGTCTGTAGACATGGAGACGCCGTCTGATGGTGGAAAGGTACCTGCATTCCACGTGTCCATTTCCATTTTTATTTCCTCCGTTTGGTTCCTGCGAAAGTGCGGGAAAACAAGTAGAAAATGATAACCCAAAGAATGAAACTTTCAATCTTTTTTCTCAATAACCGTTTTCCAGATTTTTTCCCCTTTCCATTTCCGTCGCATTGCATATTTCATCACTTACCCGTAGTTTGTGGAAACCAGTTGTTCCGCATTTTGGTTTGTAATAATCATTGCGGCACCGTATTTAGTTCTAGTTCATTTTTATCTCATTTATAATATAACGATTATTTCCATTTTGGATTGAATTATCTGAAAATGCGAGCTACCCTTTTGAGCTGTTGATTGGTAATTATAGAAAATGAAGATTGTTATTGAATCGGCGTCTACATGTGTCGGCAGGAGTACCTTGTTAGAACTTGCCACGGTTGTGTATCAGTTTCTGTGTACGGAGACCTGGACAAGCCTGCTCTTATTACCTACCCTGACTTGGCTCTGAATCGTAAGTTCATTTCTATTAGGTGTCACATTCCCCTCCATAGAGTGTTATTGGTTCTTTTGGAGATTGATAAAGATTGTATCTTTTTTTTCTCCTTTTTTGTCTTTTGGGTCGGGCTGTAGATACAATATAACCAGTGAATTCTAACTTGTGTGGTGTTTTTGCATGTTCTGCCCAGATATGTCCTGTTTTCAGGGATTGTTTTTCTGTGCCGAAGCATGCTCCTTGCTCCTTCATAACTTTTGCATATATCATATTAGTCCTCCTGGACACGAGGTTCGTAGATTCACCATTTATTTTTCTGTTTATATTCTTTCTGCTTTGGTTGGCTAATGCGGAATGTTATGTTTTTGGTTTGATTCTTACTTGGTAATTTCTTCAAGAACTATTGCAGTTGGGATCTGCTGTTGTTAGCCCTGATGATCCTGTGCTTTCTGCTGAAGATTTAGCAGACCAGATCGTTGAGGTTCTAAATTATTTTGGGTAATGATATTACTTGTATGTACTAATTTTAAAGAGTTTATATCTCAGCAAATATTCTAACATACAATGAAGATTTATTTGTTACTTATTTTATCTTTCGTCCTAGTGTCTCTTGATAGTTGTGTTATTATTATTTTATTTTTATAAAAAAGAGAATAAGCAAAACTAATGCAATTGTTTATTGTGATTTTCTCAGACTTGGCGCGGTGATGTGTGTGGGCGTTACGGCAGGAGCTTACATTCTAACTCTTTTTGCTGTATGTGTTCTTCCTTGGCATTGCTCTGAGGATTTAGTAACTAACGATTTTGTTCTGTTCTATTTATGATCTATGAAAACTTATGCTTTTTTTTTTCCTTGCTTGGCAACAGATGAAATACAGGCAGCATGTTCTTGGGCTAATACTTGTTTCTCCTCTGTGCAAAGCACCCTCATGGGCAGAGTGGTTGTTTAATAAGGTTACTTTAGTGAACTACTTTTGCTGTATTTGAGGTTAAGGAGTTTTATTCATATGCATAACATTCTATTATTAGCAGGTGCTATCTAATTTGCTCTACTACTATGGCATGTGCGGAGTGGTAAAGGAATTGTTACTTAAGCGCTATTTCAGTAAGGTATATTGATGCTTTTATGCATTCTGTGATTGTTTTGTCAACAATGGTTTGGTAGATTGTTGAATTCTAAGTTCTAAATCATGATCCAGGAAGTTCGTGGCAATGCTCAAGTTCCAGAATCAGACATTGTCCAGACATGCAGAAGAGTTAGTCCTTTGGCTTTGTTTGCCCCTTTGTTTACTTCCCACTCTCATTTATGATAAATGCCTTCCCAACTGAATGGGGTGTATGTGTTTCTTTTTCTCAGTTGCTGGATGAGAGGCAGAGTTTAAATGTTTGGCGGTATCTTGAAGCGATCAATGGGTAAATGCCTCTTCTAACGAATCTTTTCTTCCTATTTGCAATCACTTGAGTGGAAGTTATGATGGGAGGCCTTGTTTGTTCTTTTTTAATATTATTTTTACTTTGTTTGCTGTGTTTGTATAGTGGTGATCCTTAGAACAAGATATACTTAGCCCCATCATGTAGTTCTGACCCCATATAACTATCTACAGGAGGCAAGACATCAGCGATGACTTGAGAAGACTACATTGTCGTTCATTAATATTTGTTGGGGAGAGCTCTCCATTTCATTCTGAGGCTCTTTACATGACTTCAAAACTAGACAGAAGACATAGTGCCTTAGTTGAGGTATGTGATAAGATCTGTGGCTGTTATAATAACCTTTGTTTGCACATATATATAGAGTTATGTGGAAGCTTATTTTATTTATTGACTGAAGAGGGTTTCTGGGAATTTACAGGTTCAGGCATGTGGGTCGATGGTGACAGAGGAACAGCCCCATGCAATGTTAATACCATTGGAGTACTTCCTCATGGGGTACGGTATGTACAGGCCGCCTAAGTTAAGTGTTAGTCCAAGAAGCCCTTTGAGTCCTTTGTGCATTTCACCGGAGCTCCTGTCACCTGAAAGCATGGGTTTGAAGTTAAAACCGATCAAAACACGGATATCTTTGGAAGTTTGAAGGACATGGACGGATGTCATGCCTTTTTTGTAATCTATTTATCGGAGGAGTTTGTAATTGTTTTGGTTGTTTTGGGAGGAATTAGTAGAAGTTTGTAGATAAGAGGAAGTTAAAGATACAAGTGAAGAAAAAATAGGAGAAAGAAAGGAGATGTTGCCATTCTTTCATTTGTAGTCATAAATGTTAGTTGAGAAGGGTTCATTTTACTTGTAAATCTTTGGAATAATCTGTCACTTTGATAGGGAAATGAAAACAATGAGGATTGGAAATTGAAGTTTATGCTTTCTCGAGCTTTATAATCTTGTTGGTTTCCATGTCAAATAGATTTGTATTACCTTGCTCTTCATGCAAATGCCACTATTAGGTAGTGCTGAAATGGAAGAGCTTTTGTAAGGTTTCCAACGTCTTTTTCATTTTTGCTCTAAATTTTTCTGTGGCAAGTGGAATGTCCCTTTCTTGGTTCTGGTGGAAATATTGTAGTCACTATCAAATATAAAGGGATAACCTTCTTGTTATTATATGTGTGTGTTGGCATGTAACCACAGAAACAAGTGTCGCATGCCGAGTTTTGCAAGGAACCCAGTTGGGGAAGGTCATTATCCTGGGAGTCTGCCCTATTTAATAGGTAACATTTCTTTTTCTATATCTTAATTTTTGTCCATCCTCTCGTTAAGCTTTGTTTCATTGGTTAAAGAATAATGAGAGGTTAATTGAAGCCAAACCAACCTTCCATTAGCATCTGACAAGAAGTGCAATAAAATATTGCATCTGGATTTTCTTTCTAGTATATCCATGGCCCATAACGATTTAGTAGTTGCATTGAGTTATTAGCTATATGGAATGTGTTGAATGGCTAGCATGTAGTTTTAATAAAATGAATGAATGAAAACACATCAGATGTGGCCAATAATACAGGTAAAAAGGGTAGTTGCAGGTGCATGTTCATTGTACTTTTGGTTGAACTGCATGTGTCATTTTCCGGATTATAATTGCTAATTTGATTCTAAATCAAGGTGTTGTTAGCAGAGCCATTTTCTGGAAAACTTAAACCAGAAATGAAGTCTGTCAAATCTTTAATTATAGTTTGATTACACCATGATGTCATTGACATGTATGTCAATGTTAACCATGAAAATATCTTGGAGCCCCATCACATTACATCACTGGATGTGTTGCGAATGACACTAAAACGCTCATCTTTTTAAAGTTATTTATCTACTCCCATCGGGAAATTGAACTTTCAAACTTTTAGTAGTGGAACTCTAGTACTTACCATTATATATATTCAAAGATATAAATTTCTAGCTTTGCACATTTGAAGAATTGAATTTGCAGTAGTTGGTAAATTGCTTTACTATAAAGTTTCTTACAATATTCTTGTAGTCTGTGACCAATGACAGTGGAAGCAGAACCGAGGTTGAGCTTTTGTTTGCTGCCTCCAATTAGTGAGGAACTGGGAGTGGACTTGTCTTATATTTATAAGCACCAAGTTCAGAGGCTGTTGCTGTCTGAAACTTGGAATCAACTGAAGCAAACTGATCAATTCTCAGACTGCAGTTGTTGTCAGAGAAGACAGCGCTGATCAAATTGATCAACTTAGAACTGAGCTCCTCGCCATCAGTCCATTCCTGAATATTTGCTTCCATGAACATTCTGTTCCTGCAAATGAGATCCCACAGAGGGTAATTCCTCCTTGCCATCAAAATGTCTCCTCTTTGAAGCTTCAAACCAGCACAGAAGTCCGGAGTTCCATCACCAACATAGATGAGTTGCTTTTTCTCTTCTGCAGAAATAGAATCTCTGATCTTTTCCATAATCAGACCCTATTGAGGAAGCAAAAACCAAGGGAAGTATTACATTCTCAATATTTTTATGCAAATTTTCTTGGTCAATACCTTAAATGACATTAACACTCTGCCCTCTCTTAATCAGGCTAATTCTGATGGATTTTCTTTTCAATTTGCATATTGAACAGAGAATAAAATGTTAGATCTCACACCTTAAGACTTATAGCGTGATGGTTATAGAGTCGTTTCTCATTCTAAAAAATTTTGTAATAAACCCTATATAGAGCCAAAAAGTTATGAACTTGCCTTGCAAATGTTGGGAGGGCATGTGGTGCAGGCATGAGAAGATGACTTGCAATCATGGTATGGCAAGATCCTAAGCCTGCCTTGTAGATCAACATAACTGGGATTTGAGTTAATTTCTGAGAAACAATTCATCACTCCGTAGTGTTTCAAGACCGTCTCGATAAAGAAAACATTCGAATCACTTACTATCCTCAAATCCCACCTGAAATTTCTACATCGTTACTTCGATGAAAGTACTCTCATCCTCATTTGTTGGAACATAAAAGTCAATTTAAAACTTGAAAAATAAATTATGGAGAAAAAAAGAACGTAGTATATAGAGTATATACCCAGAAGAATGAGCTGATTTAATTGCAGAGATAATTTTGGGATGTATTGGAATCTTTTTCAAGCACTCTGCAATATTCTGTATCGTTATTTGTCGATCATAAGCTTCCGCCATCATTCTATCCTGTACATTGACGTAATAACAATTCAATATCTATGAATAATACAACAATAACAATAATACTATTCAATCAGGAAAAAAAACAACACATTTCATTTTTTTAATAAATCATTTTATTTGCTTCCACCGAGAATCGAACTCTCGAAACCATATGAGCATAAAGCTTGAAAAGATTATATAATAACGTACTTCCATTTGAAAAAAGAAAATGCTAACCATGAGAAGGTTCAAAGGCAAGGTAGGAAGAAGCTGAGTGAACAAGTAGTCAAGACCTAATTCTTGAACCACCCAATCATCACTATCGCAATCAATAACGGTTTTATCAAAGTCGAAAACCACCACAACTTCTGCCATAATCAACACCAATATTTCTTATTTCTTAGCAAGCTAAATATGTTTGTAGTGATTTAGAGGCGCAACAAGACGAACAGAGACAAGGTTTTATAGGTGAATTAATGCAGGAATTTGGTTACAGCAAAGACAAGCACTACAAGGTTTACAACGTTAGTGCATAATTAGTGGACATAAACTTTATATACGTCCAACTCCAACATGGATTCCTACTCATTAATGGCAACTTTGTTAAACATCGAGAAGTCATGATTGGTCTGGAAGCAATTACAGCCAATCAGAATTCTCGTGTTTGCTTCCTTCATTGTTGGGATTTTTTTAAATTTTGCGTATGCCGACTCTTTGGTAGTTAAGTATAATATCAGAATTAACTATTCTTTTTTATTTTTTAGTTATGTTTAATTTTTATCTATTCGATTTGATTCCTTTTAAATGATCTTTTAACCAAGTATGTTTTGGTATTAATACTAAATGAATCCATTAACACTCCAAAACACACATGAAAGTTATGGGTTGTTCGACGTTTTACAGCTGTTGCATCTTTGAAAAAATATAAAATAAAACATGAAGTATAATTACGCAGTTGAAACGAGAATTGACGCATTAATTTCCTAATTTAGATGATTGATTCTTTGAAATACCCAAAAAAAATCATATATGTATAAATTAGTGGATTACAAAAATTAAAATTTGTAAAAAAAAATGCAATTTTATATATCATTACAATTAAGTTTTATGCTGAAATTTTCTTTATATTCTAATGTGGGCGAATTGCATAAAATATGTGTAAAAAAAACCAAATTTACAACAAAGTGCCCAAAAGTTTTAGTTTCCGCACGAATATTTCTTCAAATAGGCCCAAGTTCAATTTGGGTTATTTTTTTCTTTTTTGGTTTATTTTCGGTTTTTCAAACTACAGACTAGTTTTTGTTTTTTGTTAATTTTTTGGTTTTATATTATTTTCCTATTTTAGTTTCAATATTTCTTTTTTCGGAGCTTTTTATTTTTTTTTAGTATTAAAAGTTTATAATTCAGTTAATAAGTCTTGCAAAAATTTAGATTAGTGTAGTAGATAAAATGAAAAAATAATTAAAAAAAGATTATTTTTTTCAAAAAAGAAAATGCCCAAGATTCAAGTTGGGCCAAATAAAATAGAAAAAATTGCACAAAATAGCCACTTTTTAAAACATTAGTTAAAAAGATCCACCCAACTTTTCTTAATGCATATGTAGGTTTTAATATTTTAATTTTGCCCACTTAACAGATAAATTCAGTTATTATCATATTACTATTTAGGTAGTAAATATAGGTTGATTTCCTATTTTTTAGGTAGTAAATTTACGTTTCTCTCTCCTCCGCTTTTATTGGCCATTACTATTTAGTAGAAGATGCAACCCTTATTTTTTAGGTCATTGAATCCATCCTTCTTTTGGATTCCTTTTGTCAATTTTTGGAAGTTTTTTCAATATTTTACGTGCATATTTTTATCTTGATACCTAATGTAGTTTCAATCTAATTTCAAAGAAGTTTCATTCTGTAAAAAAAATCATAATTTATAATCTAACATGAACAATGATGGTTTCAATCTAGTTTCAAAGAAGTTTCAAATAAGATTCAAAGCATTACATTCAAGAAATCCTTAATTATTTATACAGTATTATAATGTATTTAAATGACATAGCAAATTTTCTGTCGAGTTTCAATTGAGTTTCAACATATTTATTCTATTTTTTTAGGTCATTGAATCCATCCACATTTTGGATTATTTTGTCAATTTTGAGAAATTTTTCAATATTCATATGCATAATTTTATCTTAACATCCAATGTAGTTTCAATATAATTTCAAATACGTTTCAAAGTATAAATGTCATTGTATTTAAATATATTTAAATGACAAAGCAAAGTTTCTGCCGAGTTTCAATTGAGTTTCAGTAAGAATTTATTCTAACAATTGCAAATATTATGCTTTTCGAAATTTTTAATGTGTTGATATGTATTTGTTAACCTAATTATTTAATCTAACCTTTAATTAATTTTTCAATAATATATGAATGACAAAATTTCTGTTGAGTTTTAATTAAGTTTCGGTAAGAATATATTCATCAATTCTAAATGTTATACTTCTCGTTTTTATTTTTTTTATGTGTTTCGAACCTGATGATATATATTTGTTTAGATTTTTTACATCTGATTATTTTTTATTAAAATATCCAATGATTTTGGGATTAAGCAACCAAAATAATATCTTAATAATTGTGATCCCTTAAAATCCGATTGCAAGTAATGAGGAATCCGAATTTTTAGCAAAAATCCAAAATTTTAGGCGATTTTCTAAATCCACATTTAGGTTTCAAGTGGCTAGTTTCAGAAAATATTTCACTAAATTATGAGCATATTTGGGGTTAATTTTATTTATGGTCACTAAACTTTAAGTATTTTTTTTATCTATGGTCACAAAACTCACATTTTGTTCAACATGGTCACTACGATTTGGAGATTTGTTCACTTGTGGTTACTACAATTTGGCGTTTTGTTCATGATGGTCACTATAACAATTTTATTTGAATTTTTAAGCTAATTAATTTTATCTATGGTTACTAAACTTTAATGATTTTTTATCTATGGTCACAAAACTCTCATTTTGTTCAACATAGTCACTATGATTTGGAGTTTTGTCTACCAGTGATCACTATAACCATTTTATTTGAATTTTTTGACAAGTCTAGTGACGTGGCTACCACATTATCATACCATGTCACTCAATAGAAAAAAAAAAGTGATATTGAACAACAAAAAGAAACAAAGATTAACAATTTTAAATAGCTAATGATGACAATAAATAAACATTTAAATTGAACCTGCAAAAAAAATAACTTGCCAAAATATCGCAAACACACAATATATATGGATGCGATGTTGGATTCATATTATTGGTGGCTCTAAATTATTATGTGACATTAGCATAACAGTAAAACTTAATAAAAAATTAACGATAACAGTAAGTCTATAATTTTAAACCCACTTATAACTTTTTTTTTTTATTAATTTTAGGAATTTTGACTTCAATATAAGTAATTAGGTTGGTTGAGGTTATGTTAAAATCATAAATTTTGTGATGAATTTTTAAAACTAGTTATACCAACTGACCAGTTTTATATTCTTATACATAATAAAAAAATGTTTTAATTAAATGGTTTTACAGTAAAAATTGAAAGAAAAACAACAAAAATTAATATTAAAAAATTAATTAGGTCAATAATTAACACACAATATGTATGTTTGTGATATTTTGACAGGTTTATTTTTTTTTTTTGGCAGGTTCAATTTAAATATTTATTTGTTATTATGATTAACTATTTGAAGTTGTTAATTTTTGTTTTTTTTGTTCAATATCACTTTTTTTGTTGAGAGACGTGGCAGGATGATGTGGCAGCCACGTTACTAGGCTTGTCAAAAAATTCAAATAAAATGGTTATAGTGACCACCGGTGTTGGAGATTTTTTGGTTTTGCTTTTGGTGGAGTTGTGAGAGTTGAGAAGAGAGAAAATGAACACAATGATTTATAGTGGCTCGACCAACCTTACCTACATCCATTACCTAAGTCTCACTTAGGCTTTTTACTATAATGATGATTGATTCCAGTTCAATCCAACAAAACATTACAAAGAGGTTGATTCTCGACTCAATGCCTCCAAAGCCACCTTCACTTTCAAGCTAAGTGAGAACTCTTACAATACTTGATTCTGGTTCAAGAATAAACCAAGGTTGATTTCTCTCAAGGCTCATACCTCTAAAGCTCTTACAATGTTGTTTTTTAAGGCTCACAACAAACTTTTTCTACACCCAAGATGTATACAAAAATTTTACAATGAAAACTCTATGCTAAGAGTACATGTGTTTGCTTGATGCTCATAATCTTCTCTCTAGCTTAGTTTTGGTGTTTTGGGGTAGATGGATTGATCTAAATATTTGAGACTTGAAATCACATGATTATCCATCCTTTCTGTGCCTTTGTTCATGTATTTATAACTTTTCTTGCCCATATGACCGTTGGGGTTGATAATCTAGCCGTTGGAGTGCATTTGATGCTTGATTGATGCTTGATTTCTTGTCATATATGACTTACTCGAGTAAGAATATTTTCTACTTAAGTGAGCGTGATTTTTGACCTATTTTGCACCTGATTCTTCGATTACTCGAGTAATTTTATTTCTTACTCAAGTAAGTACTCATCCAGTGATGTTTCTGGGTTTTCTGCTTGCTCGAGTGACTTCCATGTTGTTCGAGTGAAAACTTCACTTTCACATGCATCTGGAACTTGTTTTACTCGAGTGAGTATCAATATTATTCGAGTAAGACTTATTTTATTCCAAAAATTGCATCATTTGGTCATCTCATTGAACATTGTACTTTGTTATCTTATTTACCAATTTTTGTTCATCATCAAAATACAAGAGGATCTAAATGTGAACCACCATTGGTTCAACACGGTGAACAAAACGCCAAATCGTAATGAGCATGTTGAACAAAATGTGAGTTTTGTGATCATAGGTAAAACAATCCATAAAGTGTAGTGATCACATATAAAATTAACACCCCGAAAAATTTAAATTAAATAGTTGTACTGACCATCGGTGAACAAAACTCTAAATCGTAATAATCACCGGTTAACAAAACTCCAAATCGTAATGACCATGTTGAACAAAATGTGAGTTTTGTGACTATAGATAAAAAAATATTTAAAATTTAGTGACCATAGATAAAATTAACCCGTCTATTAAGTTAAAATTTTAAAGTTGTTATTTGTAAAATGTGTTTTAATATGGTGGGTTAGTTATGAAAGAAACCCAATAAAATACATTCGGCCCAACCTGAAAAATCAAAACAGACAGGAAATGAGGAATGCAGGGCCCGAAAAGTGAAAATTTACGCAAATGACTTCCTCTGGATATTACATTCCAAATTCATAAATTCAAATTTCAGGCAGTGTAATTTGATGCAGTGTAATTTCTTGTACCAGTGCTTAAAATGAGACTTACTACTTTATCGCTGGTATAATATGGGCTTTAGCTCAACTACAACCTAGAAATTTTAGGGCGTTTTACCACACCAGACCTCATAAAATGTTGCGGAAATTACGCGGTTTATGAGCTTGAGTTTCCAATATTTCTTTCGGATGAATCTGATATATTTATTACAGATTTATTTTCTATAATTATCAATTCAAATGTGACTTTTCTTATATACCGTTATGTATTTTCAAATTCATGGCATCTTATTTACATTTTGTTTAAATATTATTTATATATTATTGATATCTTTTGTTTATATGTTGTTTATATAGTATTGATTTCTTATTTATATGTTGATTGAATGTTGTTTATATGTTGTGATATCTTTTATTTATATATTGCTATATGTTGTTGATTTTTTATTTATATGTTGTTTATATATGTTATTGATATCTTGTTTATATGCTGTTTGAATATTATTTATATGTTGTTGATAGCTTCAATATATAATAAATAGATACTAAACAAATTCTGAACAAGTTTTGAGTAAGTTTGAGAATTTTTGTTGGGTCTAAAATATGTAATTTATAAAATTAGTGACCCATATCCATAGTTTTGAAATTTCTTCTTAAAATATTAAAGGTACAAATCGTAATTTATGAATATGAATTTTGTGTATATGTATTCGGCCCTAAAATGTTTAAAAACCAATAGTGCGAAGGACATAAATATTGATTCAAACTCATAAGGAGACAAACGCAAATTTGGTGCACGAGAAGTGTTCAAGTTCGATATACATTGGAAATTGTCCAAGTTCAATTCAAGGCACTTTAACTAATCAAAATTTTCAATAACACCCCTGTTTCATCTATAAATACTCTTCCATTTATTATGAGGGAATGACCTATCAATTTTGCAGGATTCAAAAGATTATTTTTGAATTCAGGATCTCAAAATCTGGAAAGATCAAGCATGCTTAATTTCAATTTCAGAATTGAGGACTTCAGAGCTTAGAGAAATATGGAGTTTAAATGGGGAGATCCTAAAGTTTAGAGATGACTTTCTTACTAATAAATTTATTGTGTATTTTATTCAGTAAAAATTGGCACTGTTTATGGAAAACGATCACAAAGTTTCACACCTAACTGAAAGCTAAGAATAGTTTTTGTAAAGAAAAGAACCCTGCAAAGGTGCACCTAAAGTAGAAGATGCAACGATGCAACTTGTACCGTCGAGTAGGACTGGACAAGAATCGGGTCGGGCCTGGTTGATTGGGCCTATTGTTTGGCCTAGTTCGTCCATTAAAAAAGGTAAGTGTCTCGTGGGCCAATTATTTTTTTTTAAAAAACTAATATTTTATATTTTTTTATCAAAGTATAATTTAACATATACTTTATTATATAAATTATACTTTAATAAATAATAAATAACTCTTAAATTTATAATTGATATCATTTTTATTAATTTATAACACATAATACATCAAATTAATATTAATATACTATATATATTATATATATAAAATATAAAAAATTATATAAATTATATATATTCCGACCGAATTGGTCGGCCTACGAGTCATTTCATAAGTCCAGACCCAATCCTATTTTATTTAAAAAAATGTCAGGCTGGCTCGACCTGCGGGCCAAATAATATTGGCTCAATCCGATCTTATTTCAGGGCAGTCTCGGACCAAAATGCCAAGCACTACTGTCGCGTCAAAAGAAAAAGGAAGAATTACTCATTTATATCTCATATTGAACTATTTGCACAATGAGTATGCCTTTCAAACTAATATCAGGCATGCAATCTCTCTCAAACTAACTTAAAAAATGAAACCTTTTGGACGTGCATGAGAAATTGCAAAATTACCACGAGAAATTTCTCTCGAAAATTTCAAAACATATCCGAGAGAGAAGAATTTTTCAGTAGGGTTCAACTATGGACAAACGTGGATAGAATATCTACAAAAGGTACATAAACCTGGCCAACACTAAAAATGGTGTTCGACTCGATAAGTCCTTGTTCATATTTGACTCTATATAAAGAGCCAAGTTTAAATAATTTTTTAAGTTCGATATATAAACAAGACAAACTTGAATAGTTTAAATTTGGCTCGAAAACTTGTTAAGAGACTCGATAATAAGTTTGTGAGCAGTTTGAATAATAAGCTAATAAACAAATTCAATAATAAGTTTATGAACAATATATATGTGTATGCACGCGTGAGTGTGTGTGTGAGAAAAAATTTAAATTAAACTTGAAACAAATCTGGCTAGATTCAAATTTAAGTCAAAATCTACAGAGATATGTAACAATGCAAGCTTGGGTTCATCAAATTTCAAACAAGCGAAACTTGAGTATAAGATATAGCTCTATTTGAACTTGGACCTAAAATTTTTTTGACTAAATCAAGATCTCTAAAACTTGGATCGGCTTGATTATACCAGTCCATATAGTTGGGTGTTGCATTTCCACAATTTGATCAATTAGGAGCTACAATCTTTTCCAATTTCCACACTGAATATTGCACGATGTTGCCACCACTTTCTTCTCTTTAAATGTCTTTAATAGAATGACCCAACCATTTATGGAGCGACAATATTAGATTAATCCGGTACCCCTTTTGAACAGGAAAATGTCTCATTTTACCAACAAAACTCTGCAGATGAATTAGGCCACAATCTTTTCCATATTGACTATTGGAGATATTGCCACCACTTTGGTATAGCAAAAACGTCTCATTTTTCCAACAAAACTGTGCACCTTTCCTTCTAAATTATTCATACTGTGGCCCCTTCTTGCTTCTGTCCCATTAAGGCAACAACTTGTCCTTCCCACCTATTTTTATCTGTTGCGTTATGACACATCTCCAAATATTGCTTCCGTCATTTTAGGTATTTATCAATTTCATTTCTGGCATTTTAATGTTATTTCAATTATTATTTTAATTTTTATAGACAAATACCAATTCAATTATTAATGGACTTATAGCTCATTGATATTTGATCGAGAACTTGAGCTCATTGGTACTAAATTGTCTCCGATATTAAAAGAATGTGAGTAAAAAGTTAAGTGAATAAAAAAAGGGAGTGAATGCACAAGCATGGACACAAAATAATACCATGCGAATTTTACTTGGAATTCTAATTTCTTCAAAGTGACATTCATGGTGATATACAAGCGGTACTAACTTCTAGCATAACTAAACCCTCCAACCCTAGCTTTATGCAGGCAATCTATACATTTTTTTATTTAACCATTTGTGGATCTCCACCTTTTTTTAATCTATTAATTAATTAAGAAAAAGCTTCAAGTAATCCCGGCCGCCATGTTTCTGCAGCTCTAGTTCACGTTGAACCTTCTAATATTTGCTGATATTGCCGATTTGGCTTCTGTGATTACTGCTGGTGCCATCTTCAATCTGCCTTGCCTTTCTCTTGTTCATCTCTGCATACATTTCCTCTATCATCGGTTTCCACAGACGTACGCGTGCATTTATGAACCAATTTGATACCTGCACGTATTTAGAAGATAATGGATAGAAAATAATGAGAAATCTCAACAGGTTCAGGTTTAAGAGAAAAAAAAAAATAGAAATTTGAATGTACATTCTGCACTAAAGTTCATCTTAAGAATGCAACCAAAGATAGAAGAAAACGAAGTTAGACAGGTTGATTGCACCGCATTAACTGAATGAAGCTCAATATTGATGATGCGAGAATTACATTAGTGCAATCTTCATAGTTTTTCCATTTATGATGACAAATTAGTACCTGGCTTCTCGTCAGCCCACTTTTCACGGCAAGCAAATGCTTTTCTGAATCCTTCGGGTACCTGAAATACGTAATAACTCATATTAGGGACTATCATTTTGATGCACATAGCTTCAAGAGCTCACAATAAGAAATGCAATGTGCATGATTATATGCTATCTTATAGGATGCGGACTTACGGATGGAGGAAATTCTGAAACATCCACGCTCGCAGCACTGAAACAGATCTCTCTGGCAATCCTCTTTGGGGTCTCCATATTTGCTTATCTTTTTTCTTCAGCTGTTGTAGAGTCCATTGCTTTCGGAGAAAGGAAGTTTCAAACGATTCTTCTGTTCCCTTGGTGCAATCACTATCAAACTGTGCCCCAATTGAAAGAATTTGATTGCTTATTCTCTCCCCAAGACTTTTGTACAAGAAAGAGATCGTTTGAAGAGCAAAGCGTGCATGTATCTGAGGGTCTAACTCGGTTGCAGCATGGAATGATGATATGACCGTGTGAATCTCATCCAAACATTGGTTGTATTGATCATCAACCTGGGTGCAAAGCAATAAAATTTGAGTCCTAGTTAGAACACCGAGCATTCACGCCAATGAAAGAAGAGACAAAGGCCAACAAAAATGTAGCTCAAGTCAATAAAAATGCAAGTATGTGAATGGCAGTATCAATACTTGGAACATTTAGTTGAATTATTATCAAGAATAGCTATTCATGTCTACATAGCAGCAATGCATGTCTACTCCTTAATGGAAATCATGCTTATAATGACAAAAGTAACAATAATTGAAATACCATTTGTAACAGAGTTAGCAGTTGTGTTTTCTTTGCTTCCAATGCCCTCTTTTGCAGGGCCGGATCCATTTGCACTTCAAATTTGCCATTCACATTTGGAGATTCCTGACAACATACCGGCAGCATTCTTTTATCAAAAAACTGCATATTTCCTGCTGTCTTGGTTCCGGCGCTGTATAAAGTTCTCTGGTCTAAATTCTCTACTGAATAGCTTGCAATTTGAGCAAGTATCTCCTGCATTACATGAAGATATCTGGATGCCGATATTACTTGTGAAAACTGACCGGCTCTGTTGGAAGCAAAGCTCAGAGAAAGCTCCTTACTACTGGAAGATGTTTGATCTGAGCCTAACTTCGATGCTTCCATGCAATTTTTTGTTAAACCAGAACTTATGACCGAGCTCTGATCTGAGATATTTGTCCCATTTACCACAGATGGCAGAGCCGTGGCAAGGCTTAAAGAGAGCTCATTATTAAATCTGCTTGAACCATATGGATTACTGCTACCTACACTTACACCCTCCAATGATATCCAGCAATGTGGTCCCAGGTTTTCCATTGATGACTGAAACTCAACTCTTACTGGGTTTCTTCCGACAAGCTCTTCAGAATCTGGAAACCGATCAAAAACTACTCTTCCATTCAAATTTCCATAAATTTCTGGACGCTCATAATTTATTGAAGAAGCCAATGAAAAATTCTGTGCATTGGAGCAATCGTTTGAAACAAAATTTCTAACTGGCTCCAAGTGACAAATTGAAGATTCTGAAATGACAAAGTTCTCCGGATTCTCTTGAAGATCACTTCTTGCAGCGAGAAGTGTAGCAAGAGATGCATAAGAAATAGGTGTTGCGCCCACAAATTGTTCATGAAATTCATGGTTAACAGCAGTAGATGAAGTGTCAAGTGAAGGACCTTTTCTCACATGCCTTCCAATGGTTGCAGCTAGCTCATCTGAATCCAGAGCCATGGAACGGTTCGCTACATGAACCCCCGAGTGGAGATCATTGCTGGTTTCTCCTGGCGATGTAGAGAGCATTGTGCATCCACCCAATGTCTGGTTTTGGTTGAATGATTCTAACAGAACCAGTGAACTTGAGATTACTTGCGGCTCCATTCCTTCCATAGTTACAGAAAGAGGCTAAGCACCTCTTCTTCAGTTATACATATTAGCTTAATTTTGCCTCCAAAGATTGATATCTCACAAAGAGATCAAGAAAAACAAGGAAAATGATATGGTTGCTGATAAACTGTTGCAGGCAATCTCCAGGTTGCTGATGATCTGAATTTCGGGTTATATTCACCTGGAAATTTCAATGATGTGAAAATGGTTACAGAACAGCTTGTAACTTCCAAAACCACTAAAATCAAAGCATTGCAAGAATATAATGCCAAGGAAGCAACCCAGATAACCATCTAAAATTTCAAAAGCTGCAAAATAAACTCAGCATTGCACATGCAAACATAATTTATTGAAACAGGAATGCAATTTGCAATAACTGTTCCACCAAGAAGAAAAAAAATGTTTTTTTCTCAAAAAGTTTTACCAGCAAAATTTCGGAAATACTGTAAAGGACTAATAGGCATAAATGCAATGGGGGATAAGTTAACCTGTCATGAAGTATGGTTGGGGATAATTCGTACATTAAAGTGAACAAACGAAGAGATATATACTCAGAACTGATGTGGATGACAAATGCATGGGTTAGCACACAAAACAACAATTGAAAGGTCATGCTGAAACAGAATCACAGCAGGTAAACAAAACAGTACATCTTTCCAGAAAATAAATTCAAAATTGAATAATTATAAGCCATAGAGTGAAAAAAATATGAGAAATGACCAACCTTGCACTGGTTTTCTGAGGAAACAGAACCCACCAAGACATTAAAAGAACAGAATGTTAAAGAATGTTTGGGTGTAGATTCATGGGATTTTGCCAAAACAGACTAATGTGAGGTTTTTTCAAAACTTTGAGGGCACAAAGTGGTCTACTTCTACACTGAAAGTTACCAAACGTAGGCTCTAAGAGAAAACCAAGACAAGCTATTCCAACGCAAACTTCCTAGAAGAAATAATTATTGATCACCTCCATGAAAGAGAGTGTATAATCAAAAGCCATGAAGCTTGGGGGTAACTTTTGTTTCTTCTTTTACAAAAAGAACAAGGTGAGAAAACCAATAAGGACTCATGCATTAACCCCATTTATCATCTTTTTTCTTTTTTACAAACATATTCAACGGTTTAAATAAATTTAAAAAATTAAAAATATTATTTTATTTTTATTTTTATATTATTTTTTTAATAAAATTATATTAAAAATTTAAAAAATAAATATTTTATTAATAAAATAAATAAATAATATTTAAAAATAAATAATAGTTTAATTTTATTGAAATATTATAATTTTAAAAAAATATTAGTTAATTTATTAATAAAATATTAAAAAATAATATAAATTATAATAAAAATAAAATTGAATTTAAAATTTTAAAATAAATAATAAAATTAAATATTATATTTAAAAAAAAATATGATTAAACATGCTCTAATCCAAAAAAAACAAACAGAAAAGAATGACAGTACAGAAAAAGTAAAAAAATATATATAAAGGTTGTTAATTTCTTTGCATGATCGGAAAAGTTATGCATTTTCTTCAAGAACCCAAAACCCAAGAAACTGAGATTCAGATAAATTTCAGAATCCAACAAGATTTATGATCACACTTCCACTAGTTTTGAAGCTCATAAAAATGAGGTCTTGGAGACAAAAGCCATCTCTGTGATAATAATTAAAAAGCAAGACAGACAAGAATACAAAAAAAAAAACTTCTGCAGCCAAATCAAGTTGAAGTGGAAGATGCATGAAATGGACCCATTCACTTACAAACCTCATTAATTGAGAGAGAAAGAGAAAGAGAAAGAGGGAAACACAAGAATACAAACAAGAACAGAGTTAGAGAGAGAGAGACAGAGAGAGAAATAAAGTAGAAAATTTTTCACTCTTTGATGGTGCTTCTGTGCAGTGTCATGAGTGTCTGTTGCAGGCTTTAGAGGGCCCATACTTCACTGTCTCATTGTCCTCCTCATCACCACCTCTCATTTATCTGATTCTCTGCAATCATCACAATCAAAATATCTGAAATTTCCTCTCTGTTCAAACTTCTTTTCATGGCAGGTCTTCCTTTCCTTTCCTTTCCTTCCATACTCTCACCACCATCTCCATTTTCCACACCACTCTCCTTTTTCTCTTTTAACCATTTTAAGACAATAAGCTAATTGTCCTTAGAAAGGAGGGGTAAATATGTTATGCTTTCTCTTTACGATCAAACAACAACAATGAAAGTCTTTGCAGAATTGTGGAATAATTCATTTTTTACTTTCTTTTTTTATATGAAGTGTTTTCCTTTCAGAAGGAGAAAAAAATCACCTATGTAATACCGTAATTTTTGCTTGAATACAAATAATTACATATGAGATCCCATCAAAGATACCGTACTATCGTAGTCACTTTTTTTATATTAATTCTGAAAAGAATCATTTTAAATTTTAATTAAGATCATGTAATTAAATAATTAGTGTTAAGACTACTCGTAATTTACGGTCTTTGAAGTCGTTTTGCGGAACGCCTATTTAGCATTTTTATTGTTATTTTATTAAAGTCTCTAATTTTTAGTCCATCAGTTTTTTCATCTGTAACTCAAGGGTTACTTTAAGAGCTCGCGAGACGTCTACTAAACTTTCTACTAAATACAATTTTATTTTAATTCAATTAAAATAAATTTGATCATTGAATTAAAATAATTTAACGATCATATTTTAATTTAAAAAAATTAAGTAGGTTTCATGCTTAACATATGTAATCCTCCTACAAGAGAACAAATTACATCACGGAAATGCAGTAACGTGTATGTGTAGACCGAACTACGAATAGGGCTGGTTACAAGTAGTTTAATTTACAAGTCTTCTAGAGTGTTATCTGGTGCCAAAAAGCCATGGTTAGATCTAGCGGGTAAAGGAGACCTTGGTCCCTGTGTAATCCGGAGAGTTTTCGTTGGTGCTTAAGTCAGTGGATTTGTTTGGAATGATAGATTATAGAATATATTTAGTAAGTTTTATAATGATTAGTAACAAGTGAATACTAATAAAATAAAAATATAATATATTTTTTTATTAAATTAGTTATATAAAATATATTATATATTTTAAAAAATATGTTATAAATCAATATAAGTTAGAGAAATATAGATGATGGAAAAAAGATGAGAAGATATGTGAGAGAGAAATTTCAATTTTTGATAAGTTACTTATGGAATATCGTATTTCGTATTTTTTATAATTTAGTATTTATATAAAGATTTAATCTCAAATATTTTAAAAAGAAATTTAAATTTTTAAAATACATGAATATTTAAAAAATATATAAAAATAGAACATTTTTTATTGTAATTTCAAAAATACCGAAATTTAACATTTTGATCATCTTTGACAGTGCGTTAAAAGTTTGATTATGGATTGATCACTCGTTTGATCACACACTAGAAAGTTTGATCACATGATAAAATAATTATAAAATGAAAATAAATTAGTCTTATTATTTTATATACGAAAATGGGTACAAAATGAGAACAACTCATTATACCACATATAAAAATAAGTACAAAACAAAAATATTCGAAAATAAATAGAATATAACGAGTACAAAATAAAAATAAATTGAAAATAAACGAATATAAATAAATAAAAATAAGAATAAAATAAATATAAATAAGTAAAAAACAAAAACATAGAGCGTACAAATTATTTGTTAGCGTGAACTATTCTTAAGCTGTAGATGTTTTTGTTTGGCTAAAATCCTGAACTTGGTTTAAATTTGTAACAGCAAATAGTTTTTATTTTGGACTTCTACAAAATCTTCTTTTACCAGATCTAGTTGTATTGTTCATCTTCTTTTGTTTTCATCAGAAACGATTTTTAAGTTGAATTCCACCGTTATGATAAATAACTTGAATTCCACCAATATGATTTTTGGATTCAGAATTCAAAATTTTGAAATTATAGCATCATGTTCATTAGCAAAAACAAAAAGTACGCATTTTAACCTGGCCATTTTTGGCAAAGATTGAGCTTTCTTTTCATCTATTTGCATGTTTATTTTGTTCATTAGCAAAATCTCTGAAGTCTGATACGTTAAATTTTCATAAATTTCTCACAGCAGAAGTATTTAACAATTAACAAAAAAAATCATCGAAAAAGCATTAAAATATCAAGCAGCTATCAAAATAGTTGGGTTCATATATATTTTCAGAATATATCCAGCTGTTGCCAATATTTGGGCCTTTAGGAAACACCACACCACCAAGTAGCCGTAAATGGTAACAGAAAGAAGACACAAAGCAATGCTGCCTCCATCTCCCTCCCCCGCCCACCGCAGATATAATTACATCAGATGATCTGCTCTAAATCCGGCGCCGTCGCCAAGTCTGGTCCTACCAACTGGCTCGACCGTCTCCGCTCCAGCAAAGGCCTCTCAACTGGCCCCGACTATCTCGACCTCGATTACTACCTCGCTAATTCTTGCACGACCACCGAGTTGACTTGGAATCTTAGCTCTAACCGAGTCGCAGACACCTCCGAGACTGGCGGAGATGAGCCAATGAGCAGCATTCTCTCTGAGCTTTTCATCATGGGCATCAAATCCCACAGATTTTCTCGGAGAATGTTTCCCAAGAAGCAAACGAACCCTAACTTTCATTCCGCTTCCACGACGAGCATCGGTGTGGTGTGGGTAGAGGAGAGAAACGGATTTTAGTCATTTCAAAAATTTGAATATCAAATTTAATATTTTAAAAATTTTAATACATTATAAGATACAAAAAAAGTTACAAAAATAGACTCATAAACTAATTTCTCATTTATATATTGAGTTAAATGACATGGATTGCTCGTTGCATGGTATGGATGTTAGTATACCCTTAGTTTATGATGTAACGAATCGCCTGCAGCGGCAAACTAGGGTAAGGTTTGCCGGGCCACTTACCCCACGCAGAGGCATTTTCACAAGTAGATTGTAATTAGAGGATGGACCCATGCCCTATGCTTAGGACTAGTTCCATTCATAATTTTCTTCACTTGTTTTGTGATATTTCAACCTCTAATTTTTACTAACATTAATAATAAGATTGTAAATTTAATAATAAAAGATAATAAAATAAAATAATACATTATATGTACTCAGTATATTAATTAAATCTCTCGAATTGCGTTGTTTCGAGTTCGGTAAGATTATTAGGGGAGAGTGGAGCTGATTTTTTATGTTTACAGAAGAGTTTCTTTTCTGGTTGAGTTGTATACTTTTTTTATGATAAAATAAATTCATTGAACAAAAAATGTATTAATTAAAAACAAATTGTACGTAGGAGTTAAAACTAAATAGAAAAATATGTGGGATCAGAAAAATAAGGGAAAAAAGAAAAGCAAAATAGTGTTTATTGCATTGTACTTGTGATAAAGAGAGGGTGATGCAATCAAAGATGGTGGCGAAAATTTATTATCGAAGCAATTACAAGTTACAGTGCCCATCTACTTTTTTACTTCTTTCGGGTTTGTAGGGGACAAAGTTTGTGGAGTTTTTGCAACGAGGAACTACTAGTTGTAGAGTAAACTGATAGGCAAATAGTTACATGTATAGGTAGAGAGTAGACCAATTATTTAATTATTGTGATGATGGATACCTATACATACATGTATCTGTCTCTGCTGCTGCCGCTGCGACTGCCAGCCTGACCTGTTATGAATAATGATGTAAGCTTACAGATACAGGTGATCTAGCCTCATCATGTCCTTTTGCGTCCTTGCCAAACTCATCCTAAAGCTATTTACTAATTTACTTTCCAATTTTATGCCTAAATTATTCTTGCTTAGCTTCACCAATCAATTTAGCTGAATCCTGAAATTTATGATCAAGTTATTTTTTCTTTCTTGAATAAAAAAATATGTCGTGGACTGTTATAATAGTTTTTTAGATGCAAGACATTCTGAGTTTAAATCTTATAATACGTAATGATATTTAATTTTTTTTTGAAAAATTTAATAAAAAATAATAAAAAGAGATATAAAAATGTTACAAATATATTTTTTAAAAATATATAAATATTTTTTTACTATATAATTTACTTCCACTACAAAAATAAACAACAGTAGCTGCAAAATATTATTGAGAAAGAATATTTCAATACTATTGGCAAGAAAAATTTTAATGGTTTTGGCCATCGACGAGAAGAATTTTGGGTAATTATTATTGTATCTCTAAATTATACTGTAATATTTTATTTAATTTCTTAGTTTTAAAAATTATCTCATTAGACTCTTGCGTCAACTCAAAATATATATTTAACACTTAATTTTAGTATTTATTTTTTAAAATTTGTATATAAATGCTCTATATAAAATTTATAATACTAAAATTAGGTGTTAAATATTTTATTTTAACTGACACTATGTAAAATTAGAAATCTAATTAAAAAATTATTAAAATTAAAAAACTAAATAAAAAATTACTTTATAATTTAAAGATACAATAGTAATTGACCCAAGAATTTTTTTTGTCTCACGCTAATCTTTGGTGGGAACCTTCCCATCAAGTGTGTTCGGAATGGTGCAAAAAAGTAAGGTTGCGCACGGTATTTAGAGATTTTAGAACTAAATCGAATATTTAAACAAAAAAGAATTGAAATTGAAAAAAATTATTGATTTTTATTTATTTTTGAACCGAATTGTCTCGAAATTTTTTATTTGCTATGGTTATGGATTTTAAGCAATAGTCATACCGAGAACCATTCCGAATCGAAGCACCAAAACTAGTACAAGAAAAATAAGTGTGTGTATATGTTTACGTATGTATAAGATGTCAAAACTATGTAGTTTTGACTTAGAAACTTAAAAAAAAAAGTATTTCACTCCTAATTTTTTCGTTATCTTCTCTCTGTCGACTACTTGTATTAGAGAAAGAACTTTAAATAAATTTAGAAGTTCATTAAATATTATTATAATTGAAGTTTTTATATATTTGTAAGATTGGTTGAAAAGCTCAAATAAACCTATTCAAATTGAAGAAATAATTCAAAAGTTTGATGATTGTGAATCATGTTTTTTTTTTTATTATGTTCAAATTATTTTGTTATTCTTATGTATTATTTACATCCAATAGAAAATTAACGTAGTTTGTTTATATTTTTAAAGAGGTGAAAAATAATTCAAATATTTTTTTTCAACTTTACCTAGTCAATTAAACTTGAAATGAAAATCTTAAATATCTCAAGAACTAAATATTGAATTTATTCTTCTACTTATAATATTTTTTATTATATTTGAGACTTTAATTATATATTAGTGTAATTTATTTGTACTTTAAGATATGATTAATATAATAATTTCATACTTCATTTGAATGTTAATGAAGAAAATCTCTGATATATAAATCATCTCAATCCTGTTTTTTCAGTCTCAAAAATCTCTGAATCTTTGTCCCGAATTTTGGAACAAAACAGGACAGAGATTTTAATTATTTGGAACGAGACTAGATCTAGCAAAATATGATCTTGGAAATTTGAGACGAAACTGAAAATTTACAAATATCCGAACCGAATTGGACCGTACCGTACCGTGATCACCCCTACAAAAAAGTGTGTAGGAAAATTGGCGACAAATAGTTCACTTTATTGCCGATTTTCTCGCTAGTAATTTTCTTGTAAGGAATTTTCTCGTTATAAACATTTAAGCTATGTTTAGTTTGAAAAAGTGTTTTGTTTTCCATTTTTAGTTTCTAAAAATTAAAAATATTCAAAAAATATGTTTATTTTTCAGAAATAAAAACAAATTTTCTATAGAAAACAACAAATTAGAAATAATTTACTATTAATTTAATTTTTTTATGATTGTTTCCCATGATTATTTTAATTTTTATAATTTCTGCTAGTAGCAATATATACTATTTAATCACAAATCATTACAAAACTTATAAATTAAAATAATTGTTTAAAATAATTATTTGTTAATAATCTCAAAATAGTCATTCTTGCGGAAATGAAATTTAAACTAATTTTAGCAGCTAATCAAATTTAGGACCATTATTGTAATTTTTTAAATTTCAGGGACTGCTAACATAATTCTACAGTAATATGTTCACAAGTGGTTCGCTAGGGTTTCCTAGACATCGTTGCCCCTATGTTTCTGATCTGCTTTCGTACACGTTGTCCCGTCTATCACCTCTCACTCGATTTTCGTTTGCGATCAGCCACCCTCTCTGAATCTACGTTCTCGATCTGAATTCGACAACTCACTCTTGATCTCTGCCTTCGCAATTTAAATCTGGAACCCCTCTCTCGATCTATGCCGTTTGCGATCCAGATCCGCTGCCCCTCTCATATTCATTTACGGATGCTAGATCAACTTGCCCAGACTGAAATGAACGAAATCAGTTTGTCTAGAAACTGGCCAACATCGGAGGGGCTCGTCTTGCTATGTTCAAAATAATCATTACAACGAACAATGGAAAACCGTTTTTTGGATAAAGATTAATTGCACAACCGTGTTTGGCATAAAGATTAATTTTTTTAAACAACTTTTTTATTTTTCCTCCATTGTTTTTAAATTTTCTAAAAAATAATAGAAAATTCTCATACCCTAGTTACAATCATTGTCTATTTATGCCATCCAACCATATAAATCTTTGAGGAAATTATTTTAGAGTATGTGAGTTATACCGTAATTTTTTATTCAGTTCTTTAGTTTTAAAAAATCTCTTATTAAGTCTCTATTTATACACAATGTTAATCTAAAAAAGATGTTTAACATTTAATTTTACTATATGTTTCTTTAAATTTGCATATAAATATTCTGTACAGAATTTATGATATTAAAATTAAATATTAAATATTTATTTTTGATTAATACTGTATACAAATAAAAATTTAATATAAAATTTTTTAAAATTAAAATATTAAATAAAAAATTACAATATAATTCAGAAAACCTAAACTAATTACTATTAAATCTTTTTGCATCTCACACGAGCACTTGTACTACTCCCCCTTTATTTCTCACTCTAGCTATCTTATTTGATTCACCTCTGGTTGTTTTCCCAAACATTTCTTCAATGGGGTGTCTTTTTTTAATCAGGTAACATTTGTTGAAGGTAAATTTGGTTATGTAGATTTAAGGTAAAAGTACACTGCTGATGTTTTGGCAAAGTTTTACATTAAGTTGTAAACTTTCTATTATTATGTTTGCAGTTAATTAATGTATTGTTATTGTAAATAATGTGTTAATTAGTGATGTTATTGTATTAACATTTTTTTTGTCGTCTTCATGTTTGTAAATTATTGTTAGCTAGATGTTTAATGTCATGTTGATTAATTTAAGTAGGTTTATTCTTTTTGCTGACTATAATTCTCGGTTCTATATTATTCTTAGTTATAAAAATATATATTTTATATTTTGCTAAAAATCCCGATGGACCGTGTAATCATATTGTTAGTATATATATATTACTGCTATAAAAACTGTGTAAACCGATAGGGACGAGATGGGTAAGAATATGAGAGAATGGATGTACTACAATTGATAGATAGTTTTCTTTAACCGTGTACTCATGCATGAGTAGCAGACTGGGTGGAGGAGTTTGTTGTATTCTGTGATTCAAGGCAGGAGTTTGTACCTACATATCCGAAGATAAGGTGTCCTTGCCAGATAATTGTTAATTGGACCAGTACAGTAAAAGGTTTACCTCTAACTACATCTGCTGGGAGTTTCAGAGGGAGACTAGAAATGTTCGAACCTTCGGTTACAGTTTGCACAAAATCTGGTCAGCAGCTTGAGGCCCTTGAATAAAGCTGTGGAATAGAATAGGGTTTAGGGGCAAATGAATGATCCCTTTTTATTGCTTGAACCGGATTACGAGCAGGCTCATTAGATGGTTTATGATGCAACAGGACCTTGGTTTATGTCGTATGTGGAGGAGGAACCTCATCCTGATGCACAGAGGTGGTATGTTCTACTTGCAGTGACAGACAATCCAATTTACTCAGTTTTTGATACAATGAGTCAGTTGTGGATGACGATGAAAGCTTTTGAACATCAAGGCGAACTTCAACTTGCGAAAGGCCTGCTATAACAAATTTACTAATTTGGCGCATCGTATGCTTCCTCTGGATAATACGGTTCCATAAAGTTGCTATAGTATGAAGAGGTTAGTGGAGAGTGGGGCTTTTAGTTCTCATTCGTGAGTCTATTATTAAGCTTGTTTTCGAGTTCACAAACCAAATTTTAAATTATTCAACCATGACTAACTAACTACATGTTAAATTTCAAAAATTGTTCATATTTGACTCATTGTATAATATATATCGAACATGAACACACACTTAATGAACTGAATGACGAATCACTCACAACCTTCTCAACTCATTAAAAATAAACACTTGAAATTATTTTCATGTTGCTGTTCAATCATTTTGTCATACATATAGTGGATATGTCTGTCGTTGGCAGCAAGAATAATCTTAAGATTACTCTCTATTGACTGATCATAGTAGCGACAAGTCGTGTAATAAACTTTGTTATCTTTGTATATCATCTCTCAACTCAAATTCTGAGCTTTTGAGATAAAAAGAATGAAAGAAAGTTCACTTGCTCCCTGCAATGCAATAATCATACTATGTACTATCACCTAATTCTTCCTTTTTGTCTACCCTCCACTTTTTATTTGAAGAAAACAGCAAATAAAATTTCAAGAAAATGATGACAAGAGTGCCTCAGTACTGTTAACTTTAGGAAAACTTGATCTTTTTTTCAAAAGCATTTATATTTGTTTAGGAATATTGTAAGTGTGGAGTTTTTATAATCTCTATGACCTCTTCTTAGTAATTTTTTTTGAGTAGTGATGTAGTTTTATGTATTTTAAAATTCCAACAGTAACATAATATCATACAATTGTAAGTAAGATCAAATGTAAATGACTAAATTCACAGTAAAAAGAACTTAAATGACTAGATAATAAAAAGTAGACATCGTGGAGAACCCAAACTTTTCTTTGGTGGTATGGGCCACTTTCAGCCCGACTTTCCATGGATGCCAAACAATGAGTTGGACCATCCTTCGTTAATTTCTCGATTCTGTGATAGAAGTTTGTGAAATTACAGAGTTTTTCCCAGAACTCACATTATATTAGAAAAATAAATACTGAATTTAATAAATGCCATCCAAATTTCTAACTATAAAAAATAAACACAATCTTAAAAATACCATATTCGCAAGAAAGCGCGATATTTTCTAGAGAAATTAATTTTTTTGCAAAAAAATGATTTCCAGAAAAAAATCTGATTTTCCAAAAGTTCTATGATAGTCTACAGAAGTATTCAAAATTGAGTTCACAATTTTTTTTATAAGAAATTTGATTTAATAAATTTTTGGTGTAATAATTTTTTAAAAATTAAACTGAATTATTTGTATATGTATTCAGTGTACACGATATTTACAAATTTTAATTTATTTAATGGTAATTAATTTAGTATACAAATGTCTTCAAATATGTACTTTATAGTCTACAAATGTCTACAAAGGTATAGAAAAGGTCTTCAAAGGTGTATGCAACACAATATTTTGTTTCCACCGCCACTAACACTAGGTCGATCTCTGCAACCAACAAAACTAAATCAAAATCCGCCAGCAACGACGCCAAAACTAGTTCAACCAAGCAAAAACCAGTTGAATGACCATTTTTAGTTTTTCTTTGTAAAAAAAATTGTAGGGCTAAGGTTTGGGAAATCCCATCCGCTGCTACCACTTCCTTTGTTGCAGCACACATCAACCACGAGAAACCCTAGCAGGTGGAGAGAGATCAGATCTACACAAATCAAGAATTGAGATTTGCAACAGTCGTCGTCAACCTCCCTACGCTCCCATTGCCTACAACAGATATGCAACCGTCGCACAATCAGATCTCTTCCCCTCGCTGTGAGTCGACACCTACAAAACGTCATAATGGAGACACAGAGTGAGAAGAGACAGATGATCAACGAAAAAAATGCAAAGGAGAGAGAGGAGAGCAACTAAGAGAACACGTGAAGGAGAGAATAAGAGAGAGAGAGAGAGAGAGTAACACACGAGAAAACTAACAAACGCGGCGGAGAATGGATCTGCGACCTAAGGTTTTTTCCGGGTCCGCAAGTCACAGAGAGAGAACGACAGCAGAGATCGAAGGAGAGGAGTAAGACAAATAGAGCAGGAAGAACTAGAATAAGAGAGGAAGAATAAGAAAGGGACAAACCGAGGAGAAGAGAGGGAGAAGAGAATAGACGATAGAGGAGAGGGATGAAGAGAGAGGAAGAGAGGAGAGAACAGTTGAAGAGAGAGAAATCGAATAGGGAGAAAAAAGTGAGAAAATGAGGAGAGAAATTGGGTTTTATCCGACTAAATCTGGCATTTTACGAATCAGAATTAAAAAAAGGCATACATAAAACTTAAACTAAAAAATGTGTCATTCAAGTAATTACCAAACTATGAGTGACTTTTGTCAAAATTTGAATTTTAATTATGATACTTTGCATAATTAACTCAATTTTTTTTATATGTTTACGTATATATTTTTATCATGTTTTTATGTTTTAAAAAATAAATCTGATCCTAAATTATTTAAACTTTATTGGTTTTATGTCCCAAAAAGAGTAAATATTTTTTTCCAAAATGACGTAATCATAACACTTATAAATGTCTCGATGTGGAGGAAAATGTTTTTACACAATTATAGCTTTTAATCTTTTAAATAATTACATTTCTATTATTTTAACTTTTAACCAAAAAATAAGTATTTTATTATCAAATAGAATAATCATTATAGATAAAATTAAGAAATATTATGTAATTATAAAATTTAAAAACTTTATCTGACGAATTCAAATATGTTACAAGCATTTGCCATCAAATTTGTTATTATCTTAATTCAAATTTAATATTTATCTTACTATATCTTCATTTATTCTACAAGTATTAAAGGACTTTGTTTTGTGTTGATGATAAACAAATTAGTGCAAATTTAAGCTTTGTTTCAATTCTACTGAAAGTCGTACCTGGGCATGAAGTGTTTGAGTTTGAACCTCAATCAGAACCAGCAAAGCTTAACGGAAAAAAAAAAATATTAGGAGGAGAGCTGATTTCAAGTTGTTAAATACTACAAGTATTGTGTTTCAATCTCCTGTCAGTTTGTTGTGGGAATGGCTAAGCTGACTGGTGTGAGGTGACGGATGTTTTGAAGTACTTGTGATTAGTTAGAATTTTACTTTCCAGGACTGTTTAATGGGCCCATAATAACCATCTTTATGTTTCCTTTGAATTGTATCGATGTTGTTGTGCTTGCGATTGTGTTGAATTTGTTGCTTATGTGGATGATAAGGGCTGACAGAATGGAGGATCGTTGTTCTATTTTGATAAGATTTGATAGTCAGGGCTATGCTGATAAATTCTACCAGCATTTTAACGGTAGACAATTTAATTCCTTAGAAGTAATTTTCGCTCTTTTTCCAATGAGTTACATAATGTTGAGTGTGGTAACTCATATCTTAGCATCAATGTTCTTTGTTTATTTTAATTCTTTGTTGCTATTAACTTTACACCGGAAGATATTTGCCGTGTGCTTTTCATAGTTGATGTACTGTTCACTGGCTATAGACTTACATTGGTTCACTTGAGTATTCTCACCCTCCCCCAGAAAGCTCAGAGCAGCCGTCGTGTCCGGTTTGTCTTGGTATGGCTATGAATTTACAATTATTTCATGTGCACAAATCCATAATAAGCATTTCAATACACAAAGAAAGAGAGAAAAAAGTAGTTCATTGTTTTCTTTATTCCCAGGCTCAGGTTTTTGAAGATAATGTTTAAAATTGTTGAGTTTAGCTTTGATGATGATGATAACAAAACATCAATGAAAGGGGTGTAAATGTGCGGATTTTGTAAATTGAGCTAGTTACGCATGAATGTCCAACTTACGCACACAAATAATATGAAGATGGTGATCTAAGTGCATAGACTGGGTTGACCAAATGGAGGTTAATGCATGTTTCTCTTATGGATATTTACTCACGTCAGAGATTCTTTAAGCGCATAAGTTATTACATGACAAAGGATGATAGCCGTCATCAGGCTCCTCAGTAACATGCTGACATGGAGAATCAAAGATGCAATCTTAGATTTTTGTAGTGCACGTTACTTTGAGTGTTTAAGCACGTAGAGAATGATGATTACGCACGTAGTGCTCTTTTAAAGCGTGTAAAGGTGAATATATGAAGACCAGTGAAGAATGAAGTTCAAAGTGGGTCACGCAGAATTGAGAATAACACATTATCTCAAGGGGTGCTCAAGGAGTAGATGTAGGTTAAGGATGACTGAATCACTATAAAATCCGGTTTTATTTTCTTTTTCTTTACTTTCTTTACTTTGCTTGACGGTTGTCTTATATATGAACTTACATATAGTACAACTTCAATGCAAGTAAGTAAAAGAATTATATTATCTTTTAGTTATTGTGAATATACTGTCAATTTGACATCATTACATATTATTTACTAAATTGATTTTTTTCATTATTCAAGAATAAGGTTTCATTATTATCACTAAAAGTTGCATTTTAAAAATGTTAACTGTTGCTTTTGCCAAATGATAAGCACTTTTGAATTACAGTTTTTGATTTATAATTTAGTAATATCACTAAAGTTGCATTTTTAGCCACCAAATGTCATTTTTTAGAGTTTAACAAACAAGAGTACCAAACAAAATTATCACAAAAGTTTAAATTTTAAAAATTATTATCTTTTTTGAGTTTATAATTATCTTAATATTGTTAATAATTATTTTCAACGTTAATATTTTTTTAGTTTATATTTTGTTGCGAATATTTCAATATAAAAGTATATTATAAAATTTTAAATTTTAAAAGTAATATTAGATTATCTCAACTTGCTATTCGATTAATCCAACTCTCTTTATCTGATAAATCGATTTATCTAATTTAGCATGAAGTTCATTTAATTTTTGTCAGGTTGTTAACAAAATTCTATTTTTTTGTAGATTTTACCGATTTGAAAGTTTTAAATGTCTTACTTACCAGTTATATTAACTTTAACTACGAGAGTTAATGATATTTTACTGTCTAGGGATATAATTTTTGGGTCAAATTTTTGGATCGAGATATGATCAAGAAAATTTAACACAATTAAATTAGGTAAAGTAAAATTATAATTTTATTGAATTTTCACTTGTTTTTTAGAATAATATTAATTTTTTATAATATGTAAAATTAAAAAAATAATAAAATAATTATCATTTAATTTTACATGTTTAATATCTTATACTCTTTATTTATGTTAAAAAAATTAATTTATGAGTTTTTGAAATTTATCCTAATTAATAGATCAATGCTCATATTTTTTGTGAAAGAAAATTCGTCATTCACTCGTGTCTTTAACTGAAGGAGTTAACGGAAATAAAAATTTACAAAAAAAACCTTCTCTTAAATTCCAAAACCATAACCATTCCTCTCAATTTTTCTCTCAAACCCTCCGATTATACAACTGCAGAGAAAAAAATTCATCGATGGCCTAAAGCCTCATGCTAGACGAGATCCGCTCCGCCACCCCTCGGTTAGTCCTTAAGTCGTGGCGCCAAAGGCACCAGAGAAGAAGCTCGCCGAGATGAAACCTAGAAATATCTCTTGGTGGGTGGTGGGTTCTTCTTCGTTAACCACCATCTCTCTACAAACCCACCAAACATCGAACCCGAAAAGAGAACCCATTTAGCACACCTCTCTCTCCCTCTATGCTTCTTCTTCGTAGACCACCATTTCTCTCCTCTTTGGATCTGTCTCTATTTTCGTTTTCAGGGAAAAACGGGTTTTTGATTTGGATTCGTTTCAGATCTATCTTTATGTTTTTTTTTTCTTATGTTGCATATGTGTGGTGGGTTTAGGCTTAGTGGTTGGTGTGGGTGGTGATTGTTGTTGCTAGTGATTGGGATGTGATGGAGGTGTTGGTAGGTTCGGTGTTTTGGTGGGTTTGTAACTGGGTATGGTGGGTTTGGGCCTGGTAGGTGGTGTGGGTGGTTACTGGTGTTTGGTGTATTTATTGCTGTTCTTTGTTGACGAAAGGAATCAGGTTGGATTGATTTTGCTTTGTAGGTTTTGGTGGAATAACAGAGATCTTGGTATATATGCTAAAGAGGAAGAACATAGATCCTTCTCATGGAATTGTACTCCTGTTGCTTGCACACCTGAAACGAGATGGTTTTTTTATTATTTTTTGCACGATGGTTGTAGGCTTATCGATTAGGGTTTTGATTTTTGTTTTTGATTTGTTTTAGCATAGAAACAAAACTGAAATGAAATGGTTCTGGTTTGGGTTTCGGATTGAATTCAGCATTCCTGTTGGATCTATTAGTTCTCGTTTCAGATTTGTTAATGGGATGATTTAGATTTTTATTTTTGTGCGACTTGGGCAATTGATGTTAGATTTCGAACTTGTTAAAGGAGGTTCTTTGCTTTTTGAGATTTAATTTCTAGGTTTTGGTTTATTCCCAATGTTGATTTTTGGTTTTTTTGTGTGATTGTTTTGTTTACTACGAGATGGTGTGTTATGCTTAACTTTTTCCTCAATTCTTTGATGAATTTGTGTTATTTTAGGATCACATGTCTGATAAAGTAAAATCAGGTAAAAAAGTGAAAAAATAGAAGAAACGTAGAAGAAAGGAAAAAAATCATAATATTCATGTCTTATAAAATAGAATATGGGTAGTTTTATTTTTAAAATTTTATTTAAAATAAATAATGACACATAATTAATTTATTAATAGATTAATAATAAACTATTAAAAGTAATTTAATATAACATCGTTTTAAATTTCAAAGATTCACTTATTAATTAGAGTAAATTATAAAAATTCAAAAATTAATTTTTTTTATGTTATTATTATTTTTTTGAAAAAAGTTAAATATATTATTTATATAGTTAATAGATAAATATTTTTTTTATTTTTATTGTAATTATTTATTTAAAAAATTGATATATATAAATTTAATATATATATTTGTAAAAAGTAACATAATGAACCTATGTTGGAGCGCTACAACCTATTAAAAAGAAAATAAGAAAAATACAACTAGAGAATCCAATAGGACGGAAACATTAAGTTAGAGAAGCATGTACTTCTTGGCAGCAGTCCAATCATCTGTTTGTCATCGCCTTCAACTTGTATTGAAATACTGTAAGTGTCACTTGGACAAAAGACCAAGACCAAAGCAACCACAATAACAGCAACCACAGAAACTTAATGTCAGGAAAATTTGTATATTTTATCTTTGTGGCTAAGAAGATAACCGAGGCACAAGCGTCTTGATCGTATCAAGGAAGTTATGAAAAACAAATATCAAGGGTGACTTATCAAAAGAAAAACAAATATCAAGGGTTTTTGTTAGTCTTTTGTTTTTGCCGTAACTGAGACACATTTTGACTACGAAAAACACTTGTTGGACCAACTTTTGATGACATTTTATTTTGGCCTATAATTGGATTATATTAAAAGCTTCATTTGTGTAGTTGAAATAGTTTTAAGACAAAAATACATTGCAACCAAATTGGATAACCTGTAGTTACCTCCTTTAAGTTGATAATTTGTACTAGGCCTGTTATAATCGTTTCATCTTGTCTGTGAATTTCATAAAATCACGTGCAATATAAACACAACTATTAGTCCCAAGGTTTTCACTTAGAATTAGATTTTAATGATTACATAACAAAAAGAGAAGACTTGAATAATATCGTTATTTTTTTATATATAGATGAAATTGAGTTTTAGGCTGAATTGGTATTTATCATATATAATTATAAAGAAATTTGATTACATGTGAAAGATTGAAAATGTGCTCTATCAAAAATTGAAATCTTCAAGAGAAATCCAACAAAAGCATGCTTGGATTGAGAATCTTGGTGAGAACTTTTAATGCCAGTTATGTAAAGAAATGCAGTGCTAACTGTATTAGGGTTAGAAATTCTATCGGAAAAACAACTAACATTGTCAGTTTCAATTCAAAATTCAACAGTGGTCATCAAATCTTTTCCAATGGCTCCAAATCCCCTACGATGGTCTTATAGATATCTTTGGCTATAAATAGGCCTCAAGAAACTCAAAGAAAGGGCAAGTATTGATCTCGATTTGTATATTTCTTTCAAGAACTATTCTTACCATTCTACTTGTATTGAAATAGTTTATCTCTTTGAGCTTAGATTTGCAAATCCTTTTGAGAAAATGTTTCATACACATTGTAACATTATTGGGTGATTGTAAAGTCTCCTAACACCCATGAAATTAGAAATTTGTAAAGGTTTTCAAGCATCCATGAAGCCACTTGGAAGCAAGTTGATGCAGTATTTTCAAAAGGAATATAGTAAAGAAAATTCTCAAGTTGATACTTGGAGAGTAGACGTAGGCTTGGTTAAGCCAAACTACTATAAATACTATAAATCTCGAGCTTGATTTTTTTTCTTCCTTAACTCTTTACATTATCTTGCTATTACTTTATATTGTTATATCATTTTATTAAATCAAACAATTTTAGTGAATTACTTTCATTCAAGAAAAGAATTTCAAAAATTTAACCAAGTTTTGAAAAACCAATTCACCTCTATCTTGTTTTGCTATTTGGATAACAATTGGTATGATCAGAACTTATGCTCTTGAAAATTAGGATTAAACTCCTAAGAGCTAAAGATCCAAATGGCAAACTCAAAACTTATTTCTAGTTATGAAGGGCTTGTTATTACCATGCTCCATTTTTTGAAAGTGAAGATTACCTATATTGGAAAAAGAGAACGATGACATTTTTGAAATCTGAAAGCATTGATGTATGGAGAATTGTTTTGGAAGGACATTTCAAATCTAAAAAATAAGTAAATGTTGTGCATGTAAACAAGCCTATGGAAGAGTGGAATGAATATGACAAATGACTTGAGTCATTCAACCACAAAGCGATTCATTTCCTTTTTGGGAGTTATGTGTACACTCCCTGACAGTGGAGGCCTCAAAATTTGTAAATTGTAGACGAGCAATGAAGGCTTGGTCCTAAAGTGGGTTTGGAAGATATATATGGCTGAAGCCTCCATTCTTTAGTTTGGTGTAGTTGCTGGAAGTTCAAGTATCAAAGGTTGGCAGAATCTCTTATGTGTTTCTACCCATAAATTGCCTCTGGTGTGGCAAGGCATAAAATTAATGTATACTGATAATGAGCACATATGGATTTTTTTTTGAAATCTCATCTTAAAATGAAGATTAATGATGGTAACAAGGCTGATTCCTGGAATGATATTTGGCATGGATAAACACCATTGGCAGAGTCTTTTTCAAATCTTTATTGGTTGGCACAAAAGAAGAAATGTGTGGTTTCACAAAGGTTGAGTTTGGTTTCTGTTGAAGTTGAATTGTATTTTCTTGAAGAATATTTGAAGTCACTTGAGTGTTTTGTTGGGGCAAACTAGTTGTAGATGAGTTGGTGAAGATTGGAGGCATTTTGGGTCATGTCTGAGTGAACACAGATGTGTACAAGTCGTGTCCAAGGGTGCCAAAACTGTGGTGAAGACCGTGCAATGCATTGGAACAAAAAAATATGTAATTTGGGTGACACGGCCTTGCCCACGGCTATGTCCCAGTCCGTGGAGCTCCAAACCGATCCATTTCATCCTACCAATATGTGAATGTGTGCGTGTAAAGCATGCCCCACCCGTGTCTTATTCAATTATGCCCGTTTCTTGATTCTGAAGGGTTCTGTGACGTGTTTTAGGGATTGACGTGGTTTATTTTGCCTAAAAAACATTTCAAACATATATATAGATAGCTTGAAAAATTCTTGAAACCTTTTTTGGCATACTTTCAGAGTGAATAAACGAATTGCTCACTCTTTCTGCTTGTGAACTTAGGTCGATTGACCGAACCACATAAATTCTTGTGTTGTGTGTGATTGTTCTCTTCTATATTCCGCTAATTTTATTGCTTGCTTGCTTAATAAGTGGTATCAGAGCCATATGCATTTTTTTATTCAAAAACTCCTAGGTTCAGATCTGCAGAAAGAAGATGTCTTTGTACAAATTCGAGATTGAGAAATTCAATGGGTTGAATGATTTCACCTTATAGAAGTTGGATATGAAGGCGCTTCTATTTCAGTAGAAGTGTGCAAAGCAATAGAAGGGGAAGAGAAAATACTTACAGAATTGACGACTCATAAGGCTGAAGTTGTGTCGAGGGCACATAGTGCGATTCTGTCGAGTCTAACAGATGAAGTCCTGAGAGAGATAGCAGATGAGACTACAACAACTGGCTTGTGGAAAAAGCTCAAAAATAAGTACCAGAAAAAGTCATTAACCAACAGACTTTATTAGAAAAGGCGATTGTATACCTTGAAAATGTAAGAAAATATGTAGGTAAAAGATCACTTTGACAACTTTAATAGAATTATTTTAGACTTGCAAGGTGTCGGTGTTAAAGTTGAAGAAGAGGATCAGGCTATGATTTTGTTGTGTTCTTTGCCTAGCTCATATGAGAATTTTATAGATACTATAATGTATGATAGGGATAATATCTTGATAAATGATGTTAAGAATGATTTACATTCTAAAGAATTGAAAAAGGTGGTTTTTGGTTATGGGGAAGGCAATGTGGAGTCTGGGTTAACTGTGAGTAAGGGCAGGAGCATGGAATAAAATGGTGGAGGACATAGTAAGTCGCATTCCAAATCAAAGTCTGCATTGAGATGCTTTCACTATAAAGAGAATGGACACTGTCACGACAACTGTCCACAAAGGAAGAAGGGAAATGGACATAGGTTGAATGGAAATGCGTTGGTTGTTGTAGCATAGAATAATTTTGATAAACAAGATAACTCTGATGAGGGAGAAGGAGGCGATGTTTTGACTGTCACAACAACTCGTTCTGCAGAAACTTGAGTCCGAGATATCGGTGCTTCGTATCATATGACTTATTCACGAGTGCTACTTACTACCTTCAAGGAGTGGGATGGCAGTGTAAAGTTGGGTGATGATGTGGAGCTGAGTGTGAAGGGTAGTGGTTTAGTGCAGATTAAGATGTTTGACAAAATGGTTAGGACATTAGATGTTTGGCATGTCCCTAGACTGTAAAGAATTTGATCTCTGTAGGTACATTGGATAAAAATGGGTACACATTTTCTGAAAGTGGTGGAGTTCTTAAGGTGTCTATTGGAGCTCTTGTGGTGATGAAAGGAAAATTGCAGCATGTGATTTATACATTGATGGATAGTTCAGTGTTGGGAATAGTGACAGTGTTGAGCTCTATTGCAATTGATCCTGTAGGAAGAAGGATAGTAGTACAGCGTTGTAGCATCGAAGGTTGAGGCATATGAGTGAGAAGGGAATATCCATATTGAGTAAGAAAGGACTACTAGATGGTGTTGAGACCGAAAAGCTGAAGTTCTGTAAGACTTATGTTATGGATAAACAACACAGGGTGAAATGCAATACAAGTAGTCATACTACTAAGGGAGTCATTGAATATATTCACTCTGATTTATGGGGTACTGCTGCGATGGAGTCTCATAGTGGGCACAATTACTTTGTAACATTTATTGATGACTTCTCTAGAAAGGAGTCGGTATATTTTCTAAAGTCTAAGGATGAAGTGTTTGGAAGGTTCAATGAGTGGAAGACTATGACAGAAAAATGAACTGGCAAAGTAGTCAAGACACTCAGACTTGAATTCTGAAACAAAGAATTCGATGAGTTCTGCAGAAAAAAGGTTATAGTGAGGCATACGACATACGCCATAGCAGAATGGAGTTGCAAAACGGATGAACCAAACACTTGTTTAGCGTGCTAGATGAATGAGGATAGACACTGGGTTGTCAAAGCAGTTCTGGGCTAAAGCAGTTAACACTGCAACTTATCTGGTAAATAGATCGCTATCAACTGCAATTGATTTTAAAACTCCTCAAGTTGCCCGATAAACCCTCTAATTATTCTGCCTTAACAATATTTGGATGTCTTGCATATGCTCATGTTAATGATGACAACTGGAGAATTCGATGAGTTCTGCAGAAAAAAAGTTATGGTGAGGCATACGACATACGCCATAGCATAATGGAGTTGCAAAACGGATGAACCAAACACTTGTTTAGCGTGCTAGATGAATGAGGATAGACACTGGGTTGTCAAAGCAGTTCTGGGCTAAAGCAGTTAACACTGCAGCTTATCTGGTAAATAGATCGCTATCAACTGCAATTGATTTTAAAACTCCTCAAGTTGCCTGATAAACCCTCTAATTATTATGCCTTAACAATATTTGGATGTCTTGCATATGCTCATGTTAATGATGACAACTGGAGCCTAGTGCAGTTAAATGCATATTTCTAGGGTATGCGATTGGGGTGAAAGGTTATAGATTGTGATGTACTGAAAACATAATCCTTAAATTTATTATTAGCAGATATGTAACCTTTGATGAATCTGCTATTTTTGGCCAGAAGAATGAGTTTGGTGATCTTGTAAAAAATAATGAAATTGATATAGGTGTAGACCAGAAGGTGGAGTTTGAGGTTGATACTCCAAAGAAGAATGGTGTGATTGGCACACCTGCAGAATAACCGGATGTCAACCAGAACGATTCACAGAGTATAGCAGTAAGTAGACCGAGATGGGAAATTTGGAGGCTTGCGAGGTATGTGGATTGTGCTAGTGCTAATATTACTAATCGTGTTGCTTTTGCCTTAGCAGTGGCTGAAGAAATTGAAAGGGAGGAACCGAGGTTGTATAAGGAGGCAGTGGAGAATAAGGAAAAAGAAAAATGGCTAAGCTCAGTGGATGAAGAGATGACATCATTGAGAAAAAATCAAACTTGAGAATTTGTGCTTTTGCAGGAAGGGGTGAAACTTGTTAATTGTAAATGGTTTTTCAGAATAAAGGATGGAATTTCATATGATGAACCACCTAAGTTCAAATCAAGGCTTGTGGTGAAGGGTTTTTTCACAGAAGGAAGGGATTGACTATAACGAAGTGTTCTCACTGGTTGTAAAACATAAAACCATTTGAGTTCTCCTAGCCATGGTAAGTGTTTTTAACTTGGAGCTTGAACAACTTGATTTTAAAACTGCTTTTCTGCATGGTAACCTTGAAGAGGAAATATAAATGAAACAACTTGAAGGATTTGTTGATTTTGAAAAACCTGATCAGACGTGCTTGTTGAAGAAGTCCTTGTATGGGTTGAAGCAGTCACCTCGGCAGTGATATAAGACATTTGATGCATTTATGGTTTCTCATTAATTAATGAAAAATCAGTATGATAGTTGTGTTTACTTTAAGACATTGTTTGATGGTTCGTTTATATGTTTGTTGCTATATGTGGATGACATATTGATTGCAGCTAAGAACCAAACTAAAATTGACAAACTGAAACAATTGTTGAGTAGTGAGTTTGAGATGAAGGATTTGAGTGTGGACAAGAAGACCTTAGGGATGGATATTTGGAGAGATAGAGATGCAGGCTTGTTGTATGTGTCGCAACAGAAATACATTGAAAAGTTACTGCAGGCTTTCCATATGGATCACTCCAAATTGGTCAGTACTTCGTTGGCTGCACATTTTAAATTTGATTATAGTACATTGCAGAGCACTAATGAGAATGTGGAGTATATGAAGAGTGTGACTTACTCGAGTGTGGTTGGTAACTTGATGTATACTATGGTCTGTACTAGACCAGATTTAGCTTATGATGTTAGTATAGTAAGCAGATTTATGAGAAATCCTGGAAAAGCTCACTGTCAAGTGGATTATAAGATATTTAACAGGGAACTAGTAGTGTGTGCTTGTTAAATGGAAATTGTGATATTTCTGGTGGATTGGTCGGCTTTACCGATTCTGATCATGGAGGAGATCTCATGAAGCGGAGATCGTTAACTTGTTACATTTTCACTCTCTTTGGGTGCACTATTAGTTGGAGAGCTTCTTTACAACCTACAATTGCTTTGTCTACAACTAAAGCAGAATACATATCTTTTACAGAAGGAGTGAAAGAAGGTATGTGGTTGAATGGTCTTGTTGGTAGTTTGGGTTTGAATTTGCCTAAGCCTATTATCTATTGTGATAGTCAAAGTGCTACGTTTTTGGCAAAAAGTCTGGTTTATCATGAGAGTACAAAACATATTGATGTTAGGCTGAACTTTATTCGTGATGTGATCGAAGATAAGTTGTTCTCCATTGAGAAGGTGGCCACAAAAAACAACACTACAGATATGTTGACTAAGCCAATTACTATTGAGAAGTTCAAACATAGCTTAGACTTGGTGAATGTTCATAGAGCTTGAGCTTGAGGCCCTTCGAGGCGTGGCAGAGGAGTGATTCTTTATTATGAACTGAAGGAAGGAAGAGAATTCAATTCAAGGTAGAGAATTGTTGAAGTTGAATTGTATTTTCTTGAGAAATAGTTAAAGGCACTTAAGAGTTTTGTTGGGGCAAACAATTTGGAGATGAATTGGTGAAGATTAGAGGCGTTTTGGGTGATGTCTGGGTGAACACGGACGTGTACAAGCCGTGTCCAAGGGTGCCAAAATCGTGGTGAAGATCATGTAACGCTATGGAAAAAAATGGATGCAAGTTGAGTAGACACGTCCTTGCCCACGGCTATGTCCCAGCCATTGGAGCTCCAGGCCGAGCCATTTCATCCCACGAATGCGTGATTGTGGCCGTGTAAAGCATGCCCCGCCCGTGTCTTATTCAATTATGCCTGAGTATTGATTCTGGAAGGTTCTATGACGTGTTTTAGGGCTTGGGGTGGTTTATTTTGCCTACAAAACATTGTAAACATATATATATTATTTGACACTTTGCAAAAAGAAGGAAACTTTTGCTACATCCATAACGAGAGCAATTCAAAGTTGAATATTGAAGGCATTGGAAGAGTTCGCGTAAAATCCTATAATATTATTGTCAAAATACTTGTTGATGTGAAGTACATGCCTAACACAAGAACCAATATAATTTCTTTGGCTAAATTGACATTTCATGGGTACAAGTATATTGGTGCTGAAGAAATCTGTAAGGTTTTCAAAAGTGATAGCTTTGTATTGCAAGGAAGAAAGAATAGAGAATATTTATTATTTAGATGAGTGTTTTCTTAATAATAGACGGTGCATGATAAAGAAGACAAAGATTGTGAAGAGAGTTTAGTTTTCTAAAATTGTTGAGCTATATGAGGATTTGGTTAGATTGAGAATTTGCTGGGGTAACTCCCCAAATCCACATTGGTTAGGAGTGGTTTTGGAGAAAGTATTTTTCCAACATTGTTTAAGTGTAAGATGGACAATGAATATTTCTCTTATAAATAGGCTTTGAACCTTAATTATTTTATATCACAAATCCTAATTTAATTAATTAAAGAGGTGTAACTTGGGTTTGAGTTTGTGAAAGTAAAAGAGTTTTAATAATTTTGTTTGTTCAAAAATTGTAATATTTATTTTAGTAGAGATTAGGGATATAAGTTTATTGAAGGACCGAACCGTTAAAATTTCTTGTATTTTTTTCTCTTTTTTTCTATTATATATTTTTTATAGATGTATTTGCGTGTTTGAACCATAACATATATTATACAGTAGTTGTATATTGTATTTTTCTTTTTTCTTTTGTTGTACCCCACCGCCCCGTCCCAACCCCCACCCCCACCCTTAAATGATCTCAATTAGAAGAACATTGAATCTACTATTGAATTTAATATAACATAATATATGTAAATATTAATAATACATTATTGCAAAAGCAAATAAATATGAAATAATTAATGGATCTAATATTTTTTTATATAACTGCAATGCCAACTGGAATTTTCGCAAGGAGGGACAGAATAGCAACTTTATGCTTGATTGAAACAAGTGCTCTTAAAAAATTGAAGTAGCCGTCCATGCTTATTTCCAGCGCCACATTATGTATAGCCCACATATACTTCAGCATGTTCATTCTGGTATATTTAATTACATATACAGAAATATAAAAATACGTGGTACTTTTTTTGTATAATTATATTAATGCACAAAATTGACAATTTATATTTTTTTTGTATATTAGTTTAAGATCCAAATATTCAACATTATTTAACATATATATATTATACCAAAATAATTACATATTATGCTCCTTACTTTATACTATATAATTTAGTCATTTAACTCAATATATCAAATATAAAACTATCGCCTTATCTCTACTAAATACAACCATCCTATCATTTTCTTAGAATATTTAACTCATCTCATGTACAACATCTATTACGTAAGGATACAAATATTTTGTTAGAGGTCCAATTAAGATTTTTCCGGGTAAAAAAATGTTAGATTGTTATTCAACTTTATCCAGTTTTCTGATATGATCAATAAATTTTATTTTATTTGTTTTTGTGGTTGCAGAACTTTGATTTTCTTTACTATTTAGTCCTTAATGTTAACATTTTATTAAAATTATTAATTAATGATTATAATGTTTTATATAACTATTTACTTAAATATTTAGAAAACACCGTTAACATAAAGCAGTGACATAGTTACCGTTAAGAATAAACATCTCATTTTAGCATAATATGCTAAATGTTATACAAAATCAATTGATTTAATGAAATTATAAATTTTAGTGATCAAGTAAAGGTTTTTTTTTTACTAAATTTTTTTTTTGGTAACGGAGGAACCTAATCAGCCCGCTCTTTGAGCGGACCAACCTGTAAACCCTCAAAGGAATTAGTCATGTCCCGGCTCAGGCCCCCCTACTCAGTCCAGGCTTATCGGATCGCAATCACACGCATGCCTCAAGGCCCGAAATAAGGGCGTAGTCTAAGCAGTGGCCCAGAGAGCATCCAACTGCTCAAAACTGCGCCTTCCCTTGCCACACTCCCAGACTTACCACTCCTTCTACCTACTCCGGATACTAAAACTTGTCTATTCTAATCTATAATCTAAACATTGTGTATAAATTTACTTGGTGACGCAGTTCGATTTCAAGACCTCAGGTTTGTGGGTTTGGAGAATGGCCACTAAATCATCCCACTAATCACATAACTAAGTCATCCCACTAATTACATAATTAAGTAGTTTAGTGATATATTTTCACCAAAATTTATTGAAGGCGAAGTGATACACGTTTGCATCAAGCAGTTGCTTATCAAAAAGGAAAAAGAAAAGGGAAAGGGAAGTGGGGAGGATTGACTGATATGTGGATTGAGTGATAAGATAAAACGGAAATATAGATTAAGATAAAGATAAGACTTGTTGGTCACATGTACTCTAAGGTGTATGATACGATCACAAGTATCTCAATGACCATTTTTTCCTTTATAAGTTGTCATTGCCGTTGAATTTAGGGTTGACATGAAGGCCACAAGAAAAGTCGTTTCACCTACTTGCGCGTAGAGTTGTTGCCGGTTCCAGAACCGGCGGTTCCGGTTTGTCAAATATAAGAACCGAAACCGAACCGTGGTTTTAACGGTTTGGTCTGGTTTCGGTTCAGTTAGGTTTCGGTTCTGGTTTTGACTGGTTTTTGATCGGTTTTGACTGGTTTAACCGCCGGTTCGATTTCCTGTTTTCTTTTTTTTTTCAAAATTTTGTTTTTAATTCGTTATTTTATCCCGTCAATTGGTTTGTAAATTTTGTTATATTCAATAATTAACTATAATACCAATAATACATTTTATTCCAAAGATTTTTTTAATAATTTTTAA
>CAODLS010951553.1:0-19056 GCA_948243855.1 Flueggea neowawraea | reverse complement strand
GACTCCAATAATCCGAACGAGCAAACCATCATCTCACGAATAAAACAAAATCTAATCGAAATCGAGCTAGATGTTTCACCTGCCTTTTGGTTTATTGGATCTTATGTATATTATGTGTACATTTGTGTTCATAAAACCATTTGTACGTGCATTACACAAATCCTTGCGTACGTAACACATGCTCTAGTAGCATCCAATGGCGGTTGTTTCAAAGCTTACGTTTGTTGCTCTATAGCTATCGTATTTTACTTCTCTTATGTACATTATCGTTGTACTTTTGTAGTTTTCTTTGCCCTCTTTAAGATAGAGTTACTTATATCTTGTTTTCCGTCCATTCTTATGTGCTTTAAGCAATCTTTACATACATAACGTGATGATAGCATACGTAATTCCATTCCTTACGTACATTAAGTAGCACATAGACCATTTCCAAAATTTGTTTATCATCAAAATTAAAGAAGGATCTTAATATTGACTACCTTTGGTCCAACAAGAAGAACAAGAGTGAGATTGAGAGGGAACACGACTGAGAGTGAGACTAAAATTGGCCACGGGTCACCAAACACGAAGAAGAAGAACAAAGAGGGAACACAATTGAGATTGAGATTGAGAGTGAGAGTGCCATTGACATTCAGAGTGAGTCTAATTGAGATTGAGAGGGAAATTGGGAAAATTGAGAGGGAACACGATTTTTTCTTTCTTCCAAAAAATAGGCTTAGACAAAATATGTTGCTTAAGTTAATGGATTAATTACACTATAAACTACCATGATAATCTTTTCTTACAAACTTAATGTAATTGACAGAGTTTCTTAATGTTGAACTCACATTTAACAAATCGAACTACGAATCTTACACTATAAAAACTAAATTTCTATTAAGTCCTCAATAATTTCTGTCTTTTCATTCAAACAATTTATTTTCTCTCTCCTCTCTCCATCTATTCACCTTCTCTCTCTTCCTCTTTCTCTGTCTCCCCTTCCCTCCTCTTTCCGCTGCCTCCTCTTTTTGTCAGTCTCCTCTTTTCGCAGCCTCCTTTTTCCATCAGTCTCCTTTTTACGCTACCTCCTCTTCCCGTCAGTCTCCTCTTTCCACCGCCTCCTCTTTCTGCCTCCATTTCCTCCTCTGGTCGATCTCTGCCTTGTTCGTTGATCTCCGTCGATCTTCGCCTCGTTCGTCAATCTCCGTCTGATCGATCTCTGCCTCTTTTGGTCGTCGCTTGTGGCGGCGGTTAGATCTGGCCTCCACAAGCGACATTTAGCGTTTCGAAGGACTAGCTATTGTTTTGTTTTTTTTTTTAATTTTCGTTATATTATTTTAAAAATTAATTTTAAATATTAATAAAATTTTAAAAAAGGTTAAAAATTATCAAAATAATTTTTAAATTTTTGCACTATTATTTTAAATTTTGTTTTTAGGTTTTAAAAAAGTTTATGTAAATTTGATTTTAGGTTGTTTTAAAAACAATTATGTACAGTTTATGTGGAGTTGATATGAGGTTGATTTTAAGTTTTTTTAAAAAAATTGTTGAGTTGATTTTTAGGTTGATTTTAGGTTTTAAAAAAGTTTATGTAAAGTTGATTTTAGGTTTATTTTAACAAAAATAGAGTTAATATTAGGTTGATTTTTAAGATTTTAAATTTTTTTATAGAGTTGATTTTAGGTTGATTCTAAAAAAAGTTTATGTAGAGTTTATTTAGAGTTGATCTTAAGTTAATTTTTTGGTTTAAAAAAAAAGATAATTTTTTTTAAGTTTTTAAAAAGGTTATTACAAAGTTTATTACATGTTGATTTTTAAAAGGGAGTAATCTAACAAACAAAAAAATGACTAAAATGAAAAAAAAATAAAAAACAAGGACTAAAATTGAAAAAATATTAAAAATGAATTATAGTAAAAAATATAAGAAAAATGTCCTCGTGTGGTATTAGATGTAAGAAAAATAGGGTGGGTGGTGTGATATAAGAGAAAATACAATATGATGTGAGAAGAAAATTAATGAGTGGTCTATTTGTAATTAATTTTTCAAATCGAGGTGTTTCTATAAGTTGTCCTAAATTAATCTTCTTTAATTGTACAGTGGACTAAAGTAACATACAATTTGCTATTTTAAATAATTGCATTGACAATCTACTCCAATTGGTTAGTCTATAATTTGATTCCGATAATTAATTGATTTACGATGGTTTATACAATTCTCTTCATTTTGTTATCAGATCATTAATTGATTTATGATATGGATCTACATTTGTAGGATTGCATCAACTGTACAATTACTCTTTTCAAATTGACAATTCTCATTTGTTGACTTTTAATAATAATTCAGTTTGAATAGCGAATTTATTACAAGTCAGATTAAATTTCTAGATTTAGGTAAATTTTGGCCTCAACTTTTAGCTATCGTAGCTCAAATTTATGATTAATTTTTAACTAACATAGCTAAAACTCATAGTTATAAGTAAAAAACTATCTTTTTGCTCCAATGTTGACCACATTTGTAATTAAAAACAATTAAAATTCACTATAACTAAAAATGATGCACTGAAAATAAAATTATAGGTTGTTTACTTGTGAGTGATTTTAATTTCCCTTTTATAGTATTTTTTTGTTTTTCTTGACTTTTTAAATCTTTATTTTTCAAATAGAAATTAAAAAATTACTTATCTAAAATTTTAAATGGTCCGTGGCTTTTAAAACTTTTTTTTGAAATGACTTTAATACCCTTAATATGTAAATGTTGATTTTAGTTGTATTATTATAATTTTTTGTCATACTTATTTGTTATTTTTTTGATAATCTCTAAAATTTAATAATTTATTTTTAAATATTTATGAGAAATATTATATTCATAGATTTGTTGTTTATGATTTGCATTCCTTTTTAATTATTTTAGAAAAATATATAATGAATAAATAAAACTTAAAAATTAATATTACATGGTTAAATATGTTCAATTAAAAATTTTAATGATTTTCAATAGTAACAATTATCAAACGGGGTTAATTATATTCAACACTTAAAAGTTTCAATTATTATTACATTCAATTCTTAATTATTAATGTAATGTGCATCATATTTTATTTTTTTATATACATAATTAACAAATTTTATCATTTAGTATATAAATTTATTTTATTTTTTAACAGTACTAATGATAACAGTGTTAAATCATATCTTGAAGGCCTGATTTGAATCACACTCCCATTAATTGATCAAATCGGAAAATGCGTCCGAACCCTGAGCAGAGTGACCAATTCATGGGTTAATTGGGACTAGTGCAGCCCAAATTTCATAATAACAAAAGTATTAGAGCATTTTTAATATAGACCATTAAAAAAAATTATTTCGTACGGAAAATTATTTTTTATTTATTTAAAGTACAGAGGGTGCAGACTTTTGTACGGAATTCTTTTTTTTTTTCAATTTAGTCCTTCATGTTTTATTTGAGATTTTCAAAAAGTGTATTTAAGGTTTATGTTTTTTTTAATGTTTATATTTTTTAGAAGGGATTATTAAAGGTTTTTTCAAATGTTAGTTAAATTTTTTTTAAAAAGTTTATTTAAAAATTTTAAAATATTTATTTAAGATTTATATTTTCTATTTAAGGTTTCTTTAAGATTTATTTTTTAAAAAAGGTTTATTTAAGTTTTATATTTTTTTAATAAAAAAATAAATTTTGATTTCCATATGGAAAAAGATGATTTCCTTACGAAAAAATAAAAAATGTCATACAAAAAGAGAAAAAAAATAAAAAATGATGTATTTTTGTGATTAATTTTTCAAATTGGATTATTTTTGTAAGTTGCCCTTTTTAATAGTGCACTCTATATTTAAAAAATATTTAATATAAAATGGAACATTTTACATACAGAGAATAAAAAATTTTATGTGAATCTAGTAGACTTTTTATAAATTTAATCTTTATTTTTATTGTATAAAAATAATATTTTTAAAAAATAAAATTCTTTATAATAAGAAAAAATAATAACACTTTCCAAGAAAAATCACCAATAAAAAAAAAAAATATAAGTAGAGAGTGGTGTTTATTTATATATAGACAGTCAAACTAAATCTTTACTGTAAAATTTAAAGATAAAAGAATGCATTGGAGTTCACTTTTATTGAAAGACTCTTCAAAATAAAGGATTTGGGTTAAATAGAGAGCTAGATATGCTCTTATATAAGTGTATGATATCTTCGTAGATAAACTTTTGTTTTATTGGAAAGATAAGAATGAAAGTAAATGAAGAAAAATAAATTACTCTCTTTTAAAAAAATATTACTTGAATATGTGATAATTTCATTGAGAAGCTTTTGTTTTATTGAAAAGATAACAATAAAAATAAATAAAAAAAGATAAATTATCTTCTCTAGTGAATGATTCAAGTAAAATACAATGAATTTCGTATTTCATATTCAAATTTTTAATTTAAAATTTTGCCTAAATCTTTTTGGATAATCTTAGGGCACATAAGTTAACAAGAATTAGAAATGACTAACCTACGTTGCTTTAGTTATTATTTACACAAAATGATCTTTTCTAGCAAGACAAATTGTGGCCAAGAAGATTTACTGTATCGTTAATTACTTTCAAAATGAAGAAAGACACAAAAGTACAAACTACCCTTTGGAATTAATAGAAAAATACATTACAACTCTTTTTTGATCTAATCAATTAATTGAGCCATAGAGCAAAGCCATTTGATAAATTATAAATAGTGAACTTTGAGTCGATATTGGAAAAGCAATGTAGAAATTACAAATACTGAATTTTAGAAACAAGTAACAGCGCATCTATACTTTGATTGGCAAACAAATAACTGAAGCCAATAGAAAACAAACTAAAAGTAATATAAATGCACATGAACTAAGGAAATCCGTTGCTCCTCATTCAGTTGGTATAACCTATGTTCATTTATATTTTACTTTTCCTTATTTTTTGGTAGTAAAAGGTTGATTGCTTGCTTGGAAACAAAAGGTGGAAATATATGGCGGTCTTTGATATTTGGTATATTCTCCATTTCAATCAACAAGTTTAGAAATTAGTTGTTCTAGTTCATCGCTTTTAATTCTATTAGTCAAATATAATAGAAATCTGACATGACACATATATCTATTAATTTTAAGAATTTAATGACATAAAAATATTTATGTCTTACGTTAGATTTCTGTTATATTTGATTAACGGAATTATGAACTAAAGATTGGAGCGGCTAATTTTCAAACTTGTAGGTCGAAATGAAAAATATACCAAGCTCTCAAGGACGGCTATGAATTTCACCAAAATAAATATAAAAATAGTTGTCAAATTTATGATTTTTGTACTTAACAAATAAATTTTTTAGTGTGATTGAATTTCTCAAATTATTTTGATTTTGAAGGGGAAATTTTGGTGGGAATTTGGAGCAGAGGTTTTGCGCTTACTCATGAAAAAGGCGTCGGCGCTTAAAGTTCGGAACTTGCGCGATACCTGGTTTTATTTATTTCTACTTTTCCTTATTTCTTCCTAATAAAAGGTTGATTGCTTGATTGGAAAAGAATAAGAGAGTCTTACCCGTGTACACTTGATCGACCAAATCGTTGTAAATTTCAGAACTGGTTCTACCAGAAATATTAAATGGGATGAATTGATAATTTAAAATAAATGGTAATTTCTTAGTGCATCTTGAAAAATATGATCATATGACAACACAGTAATATCATTATATGCCAATAGTTCATTAATGGTCAACCCAGCATCAACTACGTCAGGATTACCTAAAGTTGAATTTCTTCTTCACCATCTCTAAGCTTTCAATTTTTATTAGATATAATGTCATTTTCCTTTTTTTTTTTATAAAACGAGAGTCACAAGAATCAGTGACCGCAACAGAGATATTCCAACTAAGTTGACACCTCTCTTACGACCTCTTCATGCTCTTGTGCTTAGTATTATTAAAAATAAAAGAAAAAAAGAGAGTAATGTCAATTACAATCGATGCAAAACAAACATAAATTGCAACTAGACAAAGCGGTATCTCTCAATTCTATTTAAATCCTCATAAATAAGAGGACCACAACAACTTGGATAAGTCGGCCACCACATTGATTGAGATAAAGACCGACCGTGATTAGCAAGCAAGTCTGCCACTCCATTCCCTTCTCTGAAAATATGTGATATCACCACCTGCATATCAGATAACAACTTTAGACATAAGAGCCATTCTGCTTGGAGTTTCCACGAAACTTGTTTTGAACGTGATCTAAACAGGTGAACAACATACAGGCAACCACTCTCTATCCATAGATTCCTCCAACCCATCTCTTTAGCTTTTTTGACGGAAAAAATGACTGCAGTGAGCTCGGCAATAAACGCCGAATTTCGTCCTAAGGGAGCGGCAAAACAACCCAATGGAAGACCATTAGGACCTCGGAAGATACCGCTAGCTGCGGATTTTCAGCAAGGGAGGATCCGTCTGTATTAACTTTCAGCCAGCCAGCCCGGCGGGGAAGGTTGCCAACACACAGGAATAATTTTTGGAGCTATAGAAGGGCGACCGGCGACTTTTAATTGCTTCAAAATATGAAGATCCATAAGGGAATTAGACATAGTGCCCACCTTGAAAGAGTCCACCTCCCTTAATGCTGCCCAAATCTTTTGTAAAAATAAATGAATTGATAGACAAGTATTCTCAAAGACCACAAGATTTCTAGTCCTCCATATTAACCAGACTATAGACACCAAAGCCATTCTCCACAAACATTTGAGCTGAGAGCTAAACGACAATGCAGCTGCAGCATTAAAAAGATTCTGTAAAGAATGAAAAGGCTGAAAGGAGATTCCAAAAAGATTCCAGAGTGCATTCCATATTTCAGTAGCAAAGGGGCAGCTGATAAATAAATGAGGGACGGATTCAGTAGAGGCGTAACAAAGCCGACAAATGAAAGGCAACTGATAGCCACGGGTGGCTAAGATGTCTTCTGTACCAAGCTTTCCGAGGATAGCCTTCTAGCATGTAAAAGAACGAGAGAGGGGTATAAAGTTATCCCAAATAAATCTATGCCAAGGCTGCTGCAGATCAGCGTGTCTCGGAACCCGATAAATAGCTTTCGTGGTCACCTGACCATCTAGTGAATGAAGCCAACAGAGATTATCCTCTGCACCAGGTAATAACTGAACATGATTAAGTTTGTCCAGCAGAGACAGAAAAGCAATGTGAATGTACCAAGGAATTTTCCAATCCCCCTCCTCATGGAAGTCCCTCACTGTGCCTTCCATGTAATTAGAGCAATTTAGTTGTTGAGCCAAAGGAGGTAAAATCCAGCGTCCATGCCAAAAGCTTAACGCACTTTGCTCCCCCACCAGCCAAATAGAGTCGTCTAACATATTGGTAAGAGACAGCCGAATTGAGGACCATATAGATGATCTCATGTAAACTACCTTTGGTTTACCTTGAGCATTAAGAAATCTCCAAGAGAAAACGGTACTAGCCAAGGTCTTTCCTTCTAGAATTCGCCAAGAAAACTTCCTCAAAAGCGCCTTATTTAATATCTTTAAGTCTTTTAATCCCAAGCCCCCTTCAGAGAGAGGTAGACAACATGTTTTCCAAGGAACCATAATCAAACGCCTCGTTACAGTTGAGCCAGTCCAGAGAAATTTTTTTTATACATCGCTCCATGTATTTAATAAGGCTAGTAGGCGATCTGTAGACATTAAATGAATGAAGGAAAGAGCTCAAAATGACTGAGTTTATAAGGCGTGCTCTACCAGCCTGAGAGAGGGAGTCACCTTTCCATTTAGCAAACTTAGAGATTATTTTATCGGCAATGCCTTGCAACCATTGACGCCTAGGAGCTCCAACAAAAAGTGGAAAACCCAAGTAATCAAAAGGCCAATGTCCCCAGGCCATACCTGAAAGCTCCTTCAATTGCTGCTTTCTACGGGCAGGTATAGTACTTCCAAAGAAAATATTGGATTTCTCCCAACTGACACGTTGTCCCGAGAGCCTACCATAGAGCTCAAATAAATCATTAAGAGCAGCAAGATTGCTAGAAGTGGCTTTGTAAAAGATTAAAATGTCATCTGCATAGAAAAGATGCGATGGGAAGACCTGCTGAACATGACTGATAGGAACAATTGCACCCGCTGCTACCAAAGAGCTTAACTTTCGACTAAGGAAGTCTTCTGCAAGACATAAAAGTAATGGAGAGAGCGGATCGCCTTGACGAACACCGCGAGATACCGGGAAATAACCACAAGGGTGCCATTAAAAACTACAGAGAGTCTTGCCGACTGGAAGATTAACAACAGCCACTGCAAAAATTTGCTATGAAACCAAAGGCCGCTAAGATCTCCATTAAGAAATCCCATTCCACAGTATCAAAAGCTTTCCTGATATCAATCTTCAGAGCCATATTTCCTCCATATGATTTATTTTCTAGCAAATTTTCTCCTTCAGAGGCTAAAGCAATACAATTAGAGATCTGCCGATGCTTAAGAAAACCAAATTGGTTAGGAGAGATAATGCCAGCAGCAATTACAGAAAGCTGATTAGCCAGGATTCGAGTAATAATATTGAACACAAAATTACTCAAAACTATTGGTCGGAAAGCAGAAATCTCATTAGCTTCTGGATGTTTAGGAATCAAAATTAAACTACTGGAATTTAGACCAGTCGAGACAAAATCATTCAGGAAAAAGTACCTGACAGCAGAACACACATCTGTATGAATGATATCCCAAAAAGCTCTGAAGAATGTACCAAAGAAACCATCTGGACCAGGAGCACTCTCTGCATCCATATCAAAAACTGTAGACGTAATCTCTTCAGGCGTAAGGGGTCGTAAGAGGCATTCATTCTCCGATTGCGAAACCAAGTGAGGGATCACCTCACGAACCATAGAGAAGTCCCTATCAGAAGACACAACAGATGAAAAAATATTTGAGAAATATTCCACTGCATGGGAACTCATAGCATCCTGATCATAATTAATATGGCCGTCAATCACCAACTCAGTAATGGTCCTTTTTGCTTTCCGTCGGGCTATGGAGGCATGATAAAAAGCAGTATTTCTATCCCCGCACTATAGCCAGCGTGTACGACATTTGCTCTTAAGCAGCATTTCTTTTTGTAACAGTTGTTCTTCCAAATTAGAATGCACATCCATTTCCCTTTTGTGCAAAGAGTCTGATAAACCAAATGAAGCAATCTCCTTCTGAATCTTAGCTAACTCCAAGTGAGCTTGAGATATATTTACATCCACATTTCTAAAAACATGAATGTTCCAGTGCTTCAGTAAACCTCTCAGTTGCCTAAGCTTTACAGACATCACAACCATAGGATTGCCATAAACAGACATTGAAAACCAGTTGTCAGAAATAAGCGTTCTCAGTCCCGGATGAGTAAGCCACATCGGCTGGAATTTAAAGTAAGTACGGCCACGAGGTAACCCCGAGGAACAAGAAAGCAAAAGAGGACAATGGTCAGAATTATGTCGAGTAAGTATCGAACAAGAAACCTGGTTCCAGGAAGCCATAAAATGAGGGGAGCATAAGACTCTGTCGAGGCGGCTTTGTGTTCTATCCGAACCGGCGAGAGATTTACACCAGGTGAATTTAGCACCCTTAGTAGGCACATCAACAAGCTGACAGTTTTCGATGAATTCCTTGAATTGAAGACAAGGCCAGTTGGGGGGAGGTCTACCCTTTTTTTCATGTGCACCCAGAATAGAATTGAAGTCGCCAATGAGAAACCAGTTATCAGGCACAAAGGGAATCAAATTACGGAAATAATTCCACAACTCCAACCGCTTGTTGGACCACACACTAGCATAAACAAAAGTTTCTCTGTGAATCACACAATTAGACTTGAAATCCACATAAATATGTTGCTTAGCACAAGTTGAGGATATCAATCTCTTTATGTCGAAACACCCAAAGAGTGGGAAAGGGTTTAACATTCATTGTCACAAGCTCTAAATGAAGAGACTTCCAAAAGCATGGAGAGATACTATTAAAATCAACCATAGGTTCGGCTAATCCAAGCAATTCTGGTTTATACAAAGAAAAAAAAAAATAAAGAGGGTCCGTTGTGTTTCTGCATTACCTAGACCCCTGCAGTTCCAGAAGAAAAATTTCATAGTTCAAGGAGGCTAGGAGGCCGCGAAAGACGCTGAGAAGCACAAACCGTTAAATCAGGTTTATTTTTGCGAGATGATTTCTTATTCGAAGCGCCAACTGTAATCCAGTTATTCTTATCATCCATAAGGTCTGGCAGCTGAGGCTTAGGATCAGCCGAAGTTGGTACATTATTTCCCTCCAAATTAACAGGCTCATCAACTTGATCTGCCCATGTAGAGTTATCCAACGGGACAAAACGATCTTGCACAATATCAGTCGAGACAACATTTACTTCCACCGTTTGTGAGGCGACCGGAAGCTCTACCACTAGAAGAGGCAGAGAAGAGGGAATACTATTAGTAGTGGCTATGGTGTCATCTTGTTGCTTGTTCTCTTCCGCTGGCATGTCAGTATTTGGCACCAATGGAAAAGCACCATTCTCAATAATGACAATTGAAGGTGCAACTTCTTCTTGGGCATGTTGGTAGGGTGCATCAGAAACCGCAACTGAGGAGGTATGTTTTGGAACCCATTGTTTAGGGGGAGCAGCCTTAGAAGAGGACGAGTCAGAAGGCTTGGCAACGACATTATTAGTTTGTTTAGCATTACGACGACATAGTGCTGCGGAGTGACCAACCGATTGCAAAGGCTGCAGAGTGAAGGTAAGTTCTCATATACCATATCGATCCAAAAAGAGTGCTCGGTAGTTTGAATACAAAGAGTTTCTTGGATCTTCTGTGATAGATCAACGTCCATAAGCACCCTCGCAAAATGTCCGAATTCACCATCAATAGTTTTTGCATCAATAAGCAAAGGGGCTACAATTCCACGAGTGATTTCAGTGAGCAGCTTGAGGTGCCAGAATTCCCAAGGCAATCGGTACATTCTGACCCAAACCTGGGCGGAGGAAGATTTCTGCGCTTCTGGGTCAAAACCAGGGACCCAAGGCTAGAGATGAAAAATACCAGGCCTGAATTGATTGTGCCCTTCCTCCATACATGCTTTTGCTCATCTGGAGAGGTAAGAAACACTTGGTAATAGCCCTTACCTAGAGAAATCAGCTTCCAACGTGACTTGAGACCCCACAAAGCTGTGAGCATTGTCTTCAGCGTATCATGGAGCCACGACCTGTCTCCTTTTGAAAGAATCAACCTGCCAATGAGGGAGCACTTGCATTCCCAGAGTCGTTGCTCATAAACATCTTGGGAGAGCATGACAGAGAGGAAGCCTCCCAGATTTGAAGGCGGCGGGATGGAAGATAAAGTCTGAGCCTGAACAATAAGATCTTGACGAACCGCAGCGGCATACGATTGGGATTGATGATGAGTGGAAGTATTCAGAGAAGAGGTTGTTGTTGAGGAAGCTATAGAGGAAAAAAATTTCTTTAAGATTAAAATAGAAGTCAGGGGAGAAAGATTTGACCGCCGACAGCGGATGGCCAACCGGGTCAGACATGGTGGAAAGGACGACGATGAACCCAGGCTCCCAAAAGGCACCCCACACTATATATAATGTCATTTTCCTTAATTGATCAAACTATAAACTAGAAGTAGCTACTCATTTAATCTTTGAACGATGATCTTCTCTAGAACCAAACAACGATTTCTCAGAATAAGAAACATAGCTAGTAGATCTGCCTATCAGTAGGAAGTGGGGGGGGGGGGACGACAATCACAGTTTACTTCAGAGAAATGAACATTCATAATAAAAATCAAATGGTAAAAATCAATAAGGTCATATGGTTATGGCGAGAAACCTGAAAGCATTTTTACAAAACTCCTATGGTAAGATTGCAAGCATATGCAGTGCAAGGTTCTATAATAAGAATCATTATCAATTGAGCAAGACGTCATAACTGTAGATTGTCCTAACTGTATTGTTGAGACTATGATCAACAGAGCCTGTGTGGTAGCCTTATCGACTTCAACTTTATTAGGTTGCACCTCTTCCAACCTCAGAATGAGCTTTGCTAATGTGTAAGCAACAACTGCTCCAAGGACACATCCCTTGAACAAGAGTACGAGGAGAAAATCCAATTGAAATACCTTTATTTCTTTTCATACAGCTTGGAATTTTCAATTACTTGAGAAGCTATTTGAAGTTATTATTTTTTCCATGTATTGAGAGTTTCTTTATCTTTTTTTCCCCAATGTTTATAACTTATACTTTATCCATGTTGATTAAGATTTTGAGAATTTGTAAAGTTAAATCAATACACGCACCCGTGGCCCCCTCCCCCACAAAAAAAATACTAAAACAAATAAAGAAACAACAAAATAGACTCTTCACGTGAGGGACAAAGATTGTTTACACACTCATAGCAGTCATCCTCACACCAATTGGGATCATGGGACTGACCATCACAATGTTGGCTATGCATATTTATGGATTGGTGATCCCCAATAGGTTGAAAGTCAGGACTATGCACTTATGAGTTGATCATTCCACTCCTTTCTCCTAACTCATCCCCTAATTGATCCCCTATAGGTTGGAGGTCAGGCCTACACACTTATGGCTCGGGGCTAGGTTGGAGGCTATTTACCTATGGCTCGGGGATAGCCTCGACATCTACTTGTGGTATGACTCGAGCATTATTCTTTCTATGTAAACTAGGGGAATTGGCATGTGATTGGCTAGAGGACTTGCAAAGTCTTTGCCTTTGTAAAGCTTTGGAATATCTGTGCTTTTCTTTAACAAAAATAGAAAGAGAGCTACAACAATCACAAGAGATACAACAACTTGGATCCAAGCTAGGGATTAAATATATTTTAATCCCTTTTGTAATTATTTTCATAGCTTTCAATTTCTAGCATTTGTGATCTCAAACTTGGATAAGAAACTTGAGCTCCATTAAGTCTTTTTTTTTTTGTTTTGCATGCCTTACGCTTGTTTAGTGTTTTTTTACAATCATTCTCACAGCAAGTTTGAAATCTTAAGTTTCGAAGTTATATAGAACATTTATTGTAGGTTGTTGGTACAATTAGAAACATTAATGAGTTGAGCAGCAAAAGCAAAAATTTTATATTGTTTTAGTTGGTCAAAATCCTGGTATTTATAAATGCTGGTCACAATACAAAGTCCAAATTGATCAATTTGAAAATGGAATACAAAAAAACATTTGACACGTTTTGAAGAGGCTCAAAATTTTTTGAGATATTCTACCTCGAAATAAGTATGTATGAGAAGGTATCACTATTATCACTATTGCTTGTTGTTGTTGTTACATTTTCTCTTAGTTTTATAGGTCAAGTCATTGAAACATAAATCTATCATTTCCATGTATGATTGAAATGTTCTGTTTGGATTTTCGTTCAGTTTTGGCATGATCTAACATACATTATTAACTTTTTTTTTTGTTTCTAGTTAGGACCAGTATGCCCTAATTGTGGAGCATTAATAAAACTATCAATTTCAAATACACGGGAAGACTTTAGTCATCATTTTTGTAGCTGCCAAAGTCGTGTGAGTTATTTGTTTTTTTAACCCATCATGTAAGTAATTTGTTGCTTAGCCTAATTTGTGTAATTTATAGCTATCCTTTCATGGTTTTTAGAATTGTAGCTACTTTATGTGGACAAGGGAGATGAAGTGGTGTGAATGTGGTAGTGGTGAATACGATTTTAAAGTCAACTTGGGCTATCTGTTATATTTATAATTTATAAAGGTGGTCACCACTCCCACCAAGGCTATGTTTTCTAGTCCTCTAATTACATATCTTGCTGACCGTTTAAGTGGTTTAGACGTTACTAACCATGAGTTTACTAAGGTCTCCCTTGTATAAATCATGGATCTTTATGCTCTTTGCATAATACAACTGGTGCACCATACAGACGTTGGATATCGGTTTTTGGATGTTGAAGTTGTTCTTGACCTAGCTACCATGGATGCATGAACCTCAGGCACTGGATTTCACGCCTTGAGAAGATGATGGATAAAACTAGTCGTCAGTTGTGACGTTTGGAGGACACCATTTTCCACCTGTCCACGTGCCAAGGTTTCTAACAGCCACCACAACAACCCTCTCCATGATCATCCATAGAGAATTTTTTCTTTTCTCACTCCTCTTTATCTTAATATTGTTTATTAATATTGAGGACAATGCTAGGGTTAAGTGTGGGGAGAGATTTACTTGATATTATAGTTTCCTTGGACTTATTTGTGACAATTTATGTTTTTTTTTTTTCCATCATTTAGGTATCTTTATTGTATTTTGTTTATGTGCCAGTTTCAGTATATCATTGTGAGGCCATGTTATAACTTTTTGTGTTGCATATAGGATTAGGTTTGCATGTGCATTGTTGTGCATCTGTTTTGTACGTAAACCCATGTCTGTCATTAAGCTTTGACAATCTGAATTGTTTGAGAAATTTTATGATTTCGTTGATCTCTTTTAAGATCCATTCTGGTGAAAAACTTGGATTTTATGTACCCTAGATTTAGGAGTGAACAACTTTTAGTACTAGAACTGAAAGAGTAGCTAAAATTCATAAAAAAGACCTGTAAGAAATTTGAGACCAAATTTTATTGTTGTATGAATTAGTTAACCTTAATAGAACACTGCCAGAGCTTGGCATGACATATGCTTGAGACTGCATTTATTTTCAAATTGAGACGCTAGGATTACAAGAGGCATTGTTTATTGAACAATTTTTTTACCCTTACCTCGTTTATCCTACCTTTTCAAATTAATTTCTAGTAAACTGCTTTAAGCCTTGCGTTTTTCTTTGTTTGAACCCACTTTAACCATTTCAAATTTTTGTATAGACCACTCCGTTTGCACCTTAAGTTGAGAGTATCTATTAGCTATACATGCCAAAATATGTCTTGATTGTTGATGTTATGGATGATGATTAAAGGGCACGTCCTACATTTAATTGACCTTATGTTGTATAAATAACAAAGTTGCCTAGATTTTGTATTATGTGAATGCTGTTACAAAAAAAAAAAAGAAAATAAATAGAAAAAAAGAAAATATGTGAAGAAAAAGGAAAAGGAAAGCAACGAGAAAATGAAAAGTTTGATAAGGGCAGTCTTATGAAAATAATAGATTTATTTTGGCTATGGACGAATATTTTATGTTTGGGACCATCAACAATATGTATTTATTTTGGTTGGCATGTATTGGCTTATCTTATAGTTGTTTCTCCCAACTCACTCTTTGTTCACCCTTTTTGTTTAAACCCCATCTCAGCCTTTTGAAAGCCCTCTTTGATTGGTGAATTTATTCTTATACACTTTATTTTAGTGGAGAATTGATCAATTATCAAGCCATGGAAAGATCTATTAATGATTGACTTGAGTGTAACACTTCACCCTAAACACTTTTAAGTGATTGAGTGGATTGTCCATGAGGGTGTGGTTTTGCTATTCCCTAGGGCACTATTGGTATGGAGACTAATCCTTTGGATTGTCAGCTAGCCTGGCGCTGGTTGTATTCTCTTTTAAATTTTCGGTACATGTCGATTTAGGTTAAAGTGGATATGGGATAGAAAGAGTGATTTGAAGTCGAGCTTTTTATTGTCTTTGGATTATCATATGCTTGAGGACAAGCATGATTTAATGTGAGAAGATTTGTTAGTGTGCATTTCACGCATATTTTCATTAGTATTTTTATAACATTTCACTTGCTATTTCGTTTGTATTTTTGTGTTTTTATGTTGACGATTGATTTTGTCCAGGGGATGATTAGGTGAAAAAGTGTTGAATTTGGAGCTATTTTGTGCTTAAAGTGGTTTCTACTACAAGGCCTTAACGAGATGAGGATGATTTTGAAACACGTGTCTAATGTTGAAATGCACTTATGACGCAGATTTTGGCAGAAAGATTGATCGAAAATATTGACTATTTAGTTAGGAATCGAAATCGTAAAATTAGGCCGTCTAGAAGGTTATTTTTGAAGGGCGAAATCCATGGTGGTTCTTGAGCTTTCGTGTATTATCCATTCCGTCTACAAGTTTGGAAATTAGCCACTCCGGTCCATTGCTTCTAACTTTGTTAGTCAAATATAAAAAAAATCTGACGTGTCACATTTCATTATATTTGACTAACGGAGTTAGGATCAAGGGACCAAAACGCTAATTTCTAAACTTGTTGACCGATATGTAGAATACACCAAAACTCAAAGACTGTAATATATTTCTTCCTTTTTGAAGATGCAAACAATTCTAATTAGGTCACAAGTTTGATACTTTCATACAAATACCTAGCCATTTGTTTTACTTTTTTTTCTCTTCCTTAATTCAGCAAAAATAGCAGACATGTGTTCTTGTGTTCTTTATATACATTATGTATTGGTAAAATTTTTCTTTAGTCAAGGTACAGTCGAAGTTGTAGTCTTGTAGAATTGATCACCACACTAGAAGGGGGTTGAATAGTGTGGTATGTGTGGTTTTGAGCTTTTTTGGAATTTAAAGTAGTAAAGAGGAATCAACACAATGATTTATAGTAATTCGGCTAACTCTTTGTCTACATCCATTACTTAAGTATCACCATTTAGGATTTTCACTATTTCTCAACATAAATTACAACTTCACTTTCAAGTTAAGTAAATACTCTTACAACTTTCTTGATTTTGGTTCAAGATTAAACCAACCTAAGGATCTACCCGTTAATCCTATTCATGAACAATCTTATAAATAGTAATTAAATCATCCCTTAACAATGAATGAACTAGTGGTATAAGAAACAATGAATGAAATTAATGAGAAATATACTTGTATCAATAAGAGAGAGAGAGAGAGAGAGAGAGAGAGAGAAACCAATTATTTAATACTTGGTTGTTGTAAGAATAAATGTCTAGGTGTTATTAGTTGATTTTTTTGACCTCCCAAGCATGTTTTTATATCCCTCTCAGTGTTTTGGAATGTTGTGAGACAAATTCTAGCCGTTGTGGTCCATCATGAGTGCATTTAATGCAATGTTAGACTTTCATAACGTGCATTGAATTTTCATGAATTACGTTGAGTTTTTTTATCTCTAGATGACGTACATTTTCTTCAAACATGACGTATGTTGATCCTGGCCAAATTCCCAGATGACGTACGTTGGAAAATCATGATGTACGTTGTTTTGGCACATATCCAATCCAATATCCTTTGATTCTCACCAGAATCTCTACACTGTACATTGACTTCATCATGACGTACATGATTCATTATGACATACGTTTTAGTTTGGCTCACGTACATTGCAGATGTTCAGTTGTGCGTTGCTTTTGAATTTTGTCTCAATCTTCAAGCAAACAAAACATTCATTCTCTGATCTTCAAATCTTCCTTTTGACTCTCATATATGACGTACGTTTTCAATTGTCCAAAATGTATGTTGAGCATTAGATTTCAAAATCTTCAAGTAATCTTCAATTTTTGGCGTGTACCTACCCTATATTGCTTCTTTACAACGTACGTTGTTGTGCTCTATGACGTACGTTGATTGCTGAAACACGTATGTTGTTTCCCCCCCCGAACCATCTAGTAACCACTATTTCATTTTTCATCTTTTTTCTCATACATTGGCATCTATAACGTACATTGAACCTTAATGACATATGTTGTGATTTCCTGAAACGTACGTGGTTTTCCCATTTGAACCATCCAGTAGACATTGATTCATTTTCCAACTTTATTGACGTACGTTGGTCATTCATGACTATGTTATGGAGCAACATGAAGTACTTTGATCTTGGTGACAAAGTATGTTGATCTTGCACCATATCATTTGTGATTTGTTCATCATTAAAATATAGAAGAGTTTCTATGTTGATCACCTTTGGTCCAACAATTTCTTCCTTTTTGATGATGACAAAGCACTTAAACCCCCCTGAATAAATGCATGATGAAATTGAAGATTGGATCAAAGTTTTTAGCTTTGTCCAGTTCATAAACATTAAAAGCATATATACATTTGCCTCTCAAAATTTACTAACTCCTCCTAAGTTTGTGCAGTAATTTTTAAGACTAATTTTATTTAACCGAGTTAGTAAATATTTAGTCAAGCTTCAATTTAACCAATCAATAAAAAATGTGTAAAAACAACACAAGTCTTCTTCCCCTTTTTGTCATCAATCAAAGATGGATACAAATAGCGTACAAAATGAGTACAATCATAAAACATAGAGGAACACGATAAGATCAAGCTGAAAATGCATAAACATCATCTCATAAAACACACATGTCAACAGGAGTAAAATAATGCATATACATCAAAAAGAAAAATACATATCATCTAAAGTATAGAATATAACATGCATGCATGTGGATGAAATGTTGGTCCTGATCAAGAAGATGATCATGGATGAAGCGAGAAGACTCTTTGGATCAATGCCTAACTCCTCGACTGTGAAATAGATGTTGGGATCGTGCCTATGACTAGATGAAGGAATATCGGCCAGTGGAACACGCTCAAGATCAATCCCAGCGGTAGGAGGTGATGAAGGCGCGATAGGACAAGAAAGAATGTAGTCTTTTAAAAGAGAACAAATCCTAAGTATCTCAGTCCTAAAAATGCCAAGTCAGCTCTGACCTTGATATCCAAAGTATCCAATCTAGCCCCCATAGCTCTCACCTCTCCCTGAAGCTCCTCAAACGAAGAACATTCCACCTCAGGAACACCTTTCGCTTTACTCTGCTTCACATCTGGAGCATCTCTCTCTCTATGTCAAGATTTAGATCTCGGATGCTCTTTATCCTCAGCAGCAACATTGGCCATGCCCATATCTCTCCTAAAAATCCATTACGCAAGTGTGAGAAATGGAGCATGAGGATCGGCCAACTGATCACCCTCTCTAAAAGAGGGCCAGAGCACCCAACTCTGGGTAGTAGAGAGAAATAATTGTTTTGCTCTCAAACCACCACCATGAACAATTTGGTTTCGAGGAATTAGGGTGCCCTTTAAGCCTGTAAAGTCTACTCATCATCTATCAAAAATCTTCATCAAGATCGAACCATGAGGTATTCCTTCCTT
>CAODLS010951454.1:0-11452 GCA_948243855.1 Flueggea neowawraea | reverse complement strand
AAGAGGTGTGGTTGTGGGTTTAGGATTAGGGCGATTGTGCCGATTACAAATTATAATGAGAAAGATAAGACTTTTGTATATCAAGAGGAGGGGATGGCGGTGTTTAAGCTGTATGCTGTGCATTCAGGGCATGAGCCAGGCCCGCTGGATGGGAATGCGAGGATTATGCATCGGGTAGTTGGGCACAAAGGTGGACTTATGATGGATCAAGATATGGTGTATGGAGTTCGTGAGGAAATGGAGAGTGAAGGGTTTGGGTTGATGGGGAAGGATGAGTTGCAGCTTTCAGTTTTGCAGCAAGTGCAGCAGTTGAAAACGGAAGTTGGGTTGTTGGAAGGGAGATTAAGAAAAACTCCTCCCGAGTTATTGGGTTTTGTGTCTCAAGAATTGTTTGATATTATTAATAAAGTTAGGAACATAGGAGAAGAGAGTTCAAAGACATCTGGGCTGCTTTCACACAAGCCTCATTCAGATGATGTACTTGTGCGAGATAATGATTTGGCTCACTGGAGTGATCATCAGCACGATCATATATACGGAAATGACAAAGAGACAGAGTTGATTGAGGATGATGAAGATAGCTTTGGTCGGACACTAGGGGATGTTGTTCCATGGGATTCAATGAGGACAGAGTGTAGGAGTGAGAAGGATCTGATGAATGAGCCTTGCAAACCAGAAAAGTGGTTGAAATGCAGTGATTTTGAGGGGAAGAGCATTCTTGATTGTGAGGATACTAAACTAACCAAGCCCATGAGACATGATGAGACTATAGTGACAGATGTAGGTCTTATACAGGTTGACAGTTTCTACCAAGAGAATCCTAAATGGTATGATTCTCCTTGTGGGTTAGACTCTAGTGCAGATTGTGGGGACAGTACATTCAGACACGGTGAGATTGTGTAGTCTTGAAGATTGTGTAGAGTCAAGAAGAAAGTATCTTTTTAACCACTCTAACATAGCCATTGAGTTTATATCGTGCCCATCCACTTATTCTCACTGGTGGAATTGGGCTGTACATTTCTGTATACTGAAGATTGGAACTACTCACATGCTTTTAGGTACCTTTGCTGTTTTTTGTTCTGTAAATTATCGCCAATTGGGCATTCTGCACATAATTTATTGATAACTATTATTTGTTGTCCTCTTTCTGGATTTTCATGTTCTTTAGTTGGTTCATTTGATGTTGTGCAAATGTCAGATCCTTATCTTGTCTTGTTTGTTCTTTAGCCTTGTTATTACACAGAGCAGTTTTGTGGATATTGTAACTATTGCTGTTTTGCTCAGGTGTATGTTTGCCTATTGAACTACGTTCATCATATGTCACGCATTGTTTTTCTGCTATAGCTTATTTCCCCGCAGCCACTGGCCCTGGATTAAGCTGCTCTACAGTAATGAAGGTCTTGCTGTGGCTTGTCAATTTCTTAATTATTGTACAAGTGATGGTACTGTCATTCCATATTTTGCACATATGCATAGATAGTGTTTTGCACGCATATATCTGGAATTAGTTTTTTTCTTTTTCTTTTTCGTGTTATCTGTATTCTTTAGCTAGGGAGAAAAATCAACAAAAAAAAATCATTGTGGATAATCATCTAGTTAGTTACACTGCAATTTTAGAAAATTTGTCTTTTAAGTTTAGTTCCCCGCCCTCATCTACGGAGTTGGAGTGAAGTGGCTCTCACAATCTTTCACTTCACATATTGGATATTGCTGCTTTTAACTTTCCTATTCCTCTCTTTCTTTTCTTCTTTATTTTAGTCTAATTGCTTGTTTGGTATATGGTTGTTGAGTGCATATTTTGCTGGAGTTTGTCTTTCTCGCTTTAGACCATTCTTCCGGCTGAAGAAAGTCATTTTGAAGATCTGATGGAGACAGATGAGCATAGATCATGTTGAAGCTGAGAATAATGATGCCCGCATTATAAATATGCAGGGTAAGAGTTGTTTCAGAAATTTTTGCCCTGTTGGACACTTGGCTAACTCTGTGCTTCAAAGATGGAACGTTTTTCTTTTCCAAAGGTACTCTGCTGCTTGCCTTTTTCCCATGAAGAATCAGTAAGTTACATTACCCAAAACATGCCTTTTTCTTATGTATTTTGCAAAGATGGTGGGAAATGTGGAACATAATCTACTTACCTGCAGTCAGATTATGACACTCTTTTGCTTCTTCTATTTTCTTCCACTTGCTTACTCTCTTAAGTTCTTTTGTTTTAATTTTTTAAGTTATTTTTACGTCTTGGAGATGCCTGAACTTCTTTTTAATGCTTCTATGATGTCATTTTGTATATATATATATATATGACTGGCTGATACTAAAACTGATACTTAGCATATAATCCATATTTCACTCGGCTATAACTCAAGCAAATATCTGATTTGTGAATTCAGTGAAAGCTGTACATATGAGATTTTGGTATTGAATTGCTTTGGTAAGTATATGCAAAATCCACTGAAGCAGTACATAGTTTACAGTTTCCATTGCGATTGTATGGTTTTGTTTTTTGGTTAGTGGGTACCTAGCAATAACCATTTCTAGTACATTATGAATGAGATAAGTATTAAAAACTTGACATCTGCACGGTATTTGCTTATTTTCTTTGTTCTGTGAAATTAATTATTTTCTTTTTTTTTTATCAAGCCTTCAACTCCCTCAGGAGCAGGGAGCAAGCGCCACTGCATGCTGTAGGGTTTGAACCCGGATGTCTTACATCCACTGGGGAGGCCCAACCGGCTGTTGTAGTGGTCCACGGCAAATTAATTATATTCTTTGTTATTGTCACTTCTTCTATGTTCATTCTTTTCTGTCATTTACGAACTGTTAGTGTGTGACTGGTGCATTAGCTCTAGGGAAGTGATATTTTAAAAGTTATATTGCTGACATTGTATCTACCCATGCATATAACCCCTCTCTGTCTCACTTATTTGTTAAACACCGAATCCCGTTTAATGTTGCAAGTCTGCTGGTGTGTGTTAATTTACTGCTCCAGATGCTTCTAGATCATGTGGAATCTTGTTGGTACTTTGGCTCCGTTTGTTTGGCGGAAAATATTTTCTTTTCTATAGAAAATAAGACGATGTTTAATTGAGGAAACAATTGTTTGTTTGTTTTTTATTTTATTTCTATTTACTGAAATAAATACAAAATAATGGAAAATTTTAGTTTTTCATGAATAAATTTTTATTTTTCTATTTCTATTTTCTAGTTTTTTAGAAAATAATAGAAAATTTTCTTAACTAAACAGTCTTTTATAAGTTTTTTAAAGATTTTTCCAGAAATGTTTTTTCTGATGTTTGGTGGTCACATGGAAAATGAACTGGAAAATATTTTTGCGTTTGTTTGGAAAATAAAATAATTTTCATACCTTTAAAATTTTTACATGAAATTAATTTAATAATCAACATGCCAAAATCGAGAATAGTCGTCCAATTTTTAGAAAAGAAATAAATGAGATATGCTTAATATATTTTCAATACAACAATTAATTTTATATTTTCAAACAAATAAATGTTTTTTCATTATAGCAATTAATGCTTAAGATGAACCTTTTTTATTTGGGGAACGCTGACTAGTTGGAAGATGCCAAGGGAAACGAAGAGCAAAGTATGCGTTAATGACTGATGATCTTGTTGCTAAGGTAATTAAAGGTGATGTAATTACTGATTCATTCAGGAGCCATCATATTAAGATTTCCATTCAAATTGGTGGACTTAATTTTGGTTTTCACCGTAAATTTTTCCAGAAAAATTGAGATACAAGGACTATTGTTTTCGGCTTTGGGTCGGAGGATCTTTGTATTCTACCAATTTTAACTTATGATTTTAGATTTTGGGTTGGTAATTTGCAGAGATCCAAATAAACAACAAACTAACACAAACATGCATTTGACAATACAAATGCTTTTCAGTCCTCAAGCTGGGCTGAACATCAGACAGGGGATTGGTAGTCCAAACATGGACGGCTTTGAGCTTTTTAATTCCTTGGTCTCAACTTCAAGTGTTTCACTTGAAATCTTCATTTTGTGAAGTCTTCAATTCTAGATTCTGTGAAGTCTTTTATTCCAACTGTAAGTGCCTCCCCAAGTTCTTTCAACTTTACAAAGATTTACAGTCATGAACTGATGAGAGGCACAAGATTTCTGCCACCCGCTTTGACGCTCAAGTCAGTAGAATATTTTGATTTTAAACTTTCACTAGCTATAAGCCATTTACCTTAATGAATGTGTGGAATAAATATTTAGAGTGAGCTAGGAGTTATTGTGACCACCGCTTGATTTTGGAATGGCTAAAATATGAAACTTAATTTATCTTATTTCTCATGATCTAATTATTATATTTGAGCCTCATTATAGACTTCTTTAATTGCATACAACATTATGTTAAAAAAATAGCCGTTGTGCAAAACCATCGAAATATTTTGAGCAGAGTTTTAACTCAGCAAGTTTCAATTTGGTCATTTTACTAAAAATAGACATAATGACATTTAAAATGAGGAGTATTTGACAGATAGAGAATTAGTAAGTAGATGTTGTATTGCGATATAATGATATAATTGTGGATCTTCTATCTTATACCCTTTACATAATCAAATTATAAAGTTATTTCTTCTTTTCTTTTGTCCGAGTCTTATTGAGAATCGAATTTCGAATCTTTGGTATTGAAGAAAATTTCAATTTAAGTAAAGTTAATATTATTGGAGACAACTATTATTAGACTATAAGTCTATGTATGGAATATTAGTTCTTTTACTTATTGTCAAAAACCGGCAAACCCTTGGTGTTTAAAAGTTGGAATGTGTTTAAATTGCTCTGGAAATTTTTTTTTTCTGATAAATGTTTCTTTTTTTATAAAATGTTTCGGTAAGTGTGCTCAGTAGGTGACTATCTTTCTGAAGGTAGGAGAATATGTTACTATTTGAGCGGACATCATGCTTGGACAATAGATTCATCAAGTGCCTGCACAATTATGTTTTAGAAGATTATACATAAAATATAACTAGAAAAATTATGAACTATCTTTGTAAAAATTCAATTAGTTTTAAATTTAATACTCATAAAAAATCGAAAAAGCTTTTAGTTAATTCAGTACCATTGAAGTCCTAACGAAAAAAATAAGGTCTAAATTTAATTCCATATACGAGTACAGTGAAAACATAAATTTAGTCAAGTCAGAATTCTTTTTTCCCCTTAGCCTAATACATAATTTACCCCTTAAATTTGCACGTTTTCTTCTTTTTTTACCTTAAATTTTTTAGATGTTCAAAATATCCCTTGAATTTGAACGCTCTATTCATGCAAGTTTAGAGTGACAAAAGAAAAAAACATACAAATTTAAGGATAAATTATGTATTAGTCATTTTCCCTATATATGACATTTCTATTCATCTGACGTATAAATAAACAGAAGATATAATTAAGAAAAAGGAATATTAATTATTGAAAACTTCTTGCAGGTAAAACATGACAATTAAGCTCCATGTAAACTATTTGATTAGTACAAATTCCGCGACAAACTATGTATTTGTTAATAAAGTAGGATTTGGGTTCATATAATTATCTCATTTAGAGACAGATGGTGATGATAAAGCATCACTACAAGGCATTGAACCTGGTGGTTGTGGTGATCCATGTCTATGGAGGAGTTCACGAGCCAACTCTTGAAGATCACCGCCTCCGCCTTCGCCGCTGCCGCTTGATGATCCTCCAAATTGATGACGTGGATCCATTTGCCGCTGTTGTTGCGTGGCCCATGATGGTGGCACCATTGAATCAAATAGTGACGATAAATCATACGTGGCAGGCATCAATGAGGCCGACGGGAGGTCGGATATGGAGAGAGGTGGTGGTGTCATTAACGTCGGTGGCGGCGGTGGCGACGGTAACTCTAGTGTTGCTAGATGTGCTTGCAAGTATGAGAGCTCAGCTTGTAAATTCACCACCTGAACAAGTAATCCCACGTAATCAAGAGATTACTTAGTTAATCACATAGTCAATTAATTGCTTTGATGACTAGATTCATAGTATATATACTACCCTAATTTATATATATAAAAACAAATACACATCAGAATTATGTTATGATATTTTTTTATGTCTATTTTTTAAAAAAAATAAAGAAAGGAGTAAAGTCATGGTTGATAATCCACATGGTTCAAATGCTTATTCATAAATGAACATAATTGTGAGTACTTTTTTTTCACAAAAATACAAAGAAGGAAATTACCTCAAAACAAATTTCCTAAATAGAATAAAAATTTGGTATTATCTCCATCAATTGATATGCAATTTATGGAACGAGTTAATGAATGATGACATTTAATTTTTGGTTGTTTAGGGTTGGACGTTACAAAGATGAAAATTTATGTGTAGAATTTATTCATATTTTGCTAAAAAGACAAGTTTAAGGGTTGATTGATGGTTTTTGTTTATACTAAAAGAATGCTTGAAGTGTGTGCTTAGAACATGGAGTTTGCGAACAAATAAAGGTTTCTTTTGACAAAATGGAATAAGAAGCATGGTCATGAAGGTGAATAAACACAATTCTTGTGCATTATTGCTTCGGTATACGAGAAGAGAAAGCTGTGTTTGTTGAAATTGGATCTCAAGAAATGTATACAATCACAATTCACAAGTAAACATGGAATACGTGTTTCAAAAGTGTATAATATGACACAAGATTAATGCATGATTTCAAAATGCACATAAAAAAAACTAAAAAATAAAAAATTGTCCACCCATTTGTATGGTACTAATTAAGATGACAAGATCCGTAAATCAAAAGGGTATGTTCTGGCAAACCAAAAAAAATCCAAAAAACAGAAAAAACCCATTGATCAAAACCATGTGTTTCATCACTTTAAGGGAAGGAAGAGTATTTTAAGTGCTTTTGAATTACTTTACAATCTAGCACAATTTGTCAATAGTACACCTATTCTATGCAACACACCACCTCATATTCTTGATTGGAAAATCCAAACAGTCCTTAACAATAAAGAAATTGAAATTATAATAAGTAGTTCTACTATAAACAAAATGTGTTTCTTACAAGAAGAAGAAAGACCGACCATCTCCGTAATAGCTGCAAAAATCCCACAATTTGCACTCAAAAATTAATGCCAAAAACTGTAGGCCTATTGTACCCACCCACCAGTAACCGCCGAGTAGTATAATTGATTATGATTTGCTTCTTACAGAAATCTTAAATACGTTCTTGTTTTCAGTAAAAGCTTTCCTAATAAACCTGGTTACAGGGCACAGCACAGAAACCAACGAACCAACCCACACCTTATTCATTGCTTTCTCACTTCTGACCAGGCACAGAAAAACTACTCCGTTTCACAATTCCGTGAATTTTACAGCTCTAGTACCATTAGATTACAAATATTTTCATTTTCAAATACATTCCAATTTCGTTCAAATCAAACATATTAATCACTACACTAATGCTATCGTTATTGGAATGGTCTCTAGCATCAAGGAGTTGAGTGAGTTAATTCGATTTCTAACTAGAACAAATAAAATGACTTATAAAAAAAGCCACTAGAATAATGCTTTGTTATTCCTTAATTTAAGTTAGAAATTGAGGAAACTCAACAACAATCAATTTGATCAAGTTTGGAAAAGGTGATTGCAAGATCCGCACACAAAAACAACTGGTTTAAATGATTACACTAACAAAACAGCTTTGACAGACAAGCCAACAAAACAGAAACAGGCTGTTACTGCTGCTGTATTTGGATCAGCAGTAACAACTGGCAATCCCAGAAGGATTAAAAGTAAAAAAAACAAAGGAGATATCAAAACAACGTTGCTCAAAAAAACAACAACAAAAGAAAGTAAACAAACAAAAATAATTTGTTTGTCTGTGCTTTTAGGTGTTGCAGAGAAGTGATCTTAGAACCTTCTTCAAAACAAAAAGTAACAAGAAAAGGAAAGAAATTAAGAAAAAGTTGATCATCTTTTCTGAACTTTACCTGTTGTTGAAGGGCAAAGATGTGAGCAACACACCCATAAACCGGATCTCTAAGCCGAGCCTGAGCCTCGTAACAGATAGTTACCACCGCATCAAGCCTCTTGTGAACTGGAATGTGTAGTAGAAGTTTCGAAACATTGCTTGCACCGAAAACCTTATGAACCGCCGCGAAATGTGCAGCTCCTTGCTCCGACTCAAAATAAGGAGCAAATATACACCCCGGAACACACTTCCTCCTCAAGAACTTGCAAGCACCGCAAGGCCCTCCTCCTCCTCCTGCTCCTCCGCCGCCGGCACCACCACTGCTGCTACCACCACTACTACTAGGGTTTGTCGTCGCACTCATATTAATTGGAAGGTTTCCTTGGAAAAAAGAATGGTAGAGTTAGCGGATGTTTATTTCTCAGATACCGTCATTACTTCTTCTCTGCGAAAAGAAGTTAAAGACCCTTAACAATTAGGGTTTGCTTAATTAGCAGAAATGAATGAGAAGAGAGGGTTAGGGTTTGGTCGGGTGGGTGGTGTTGGGGTGTAAATGGGTTTTTCTTTTTGTTGTTTGTATGTTTGCTGTTGGTGTGTTTTAATGGAGGAAGATTTTTAAACCGCTATGGATAAATGACAATGAAGTCTTCAAGCCACGCGATAGAGCAAACCCATATGTTAATTTTTTTGTTTTTGCTTTTTTTAGTCTCTCGTTTAGCTGCTTGCGTGAAGCAAACTTGCGATGAGTCTTAGCTTTACATTTCTCAACTGTCCCCTCCTTTTCGTTTGGCTTTTATCTTCAAAAACTGCTTCGCTCTTTTGTCTCTAAAGCCTCTTCTTTTTGTTCTCTCTGTACAACTCTGCTCTCTCTAGCTATGCCAGTAAGGGTGATGATTTATAACTTTTTGGTTTGTTATAGATCTTACATAGTTGTGTGCCAAGTTTGACTCCTCTTACAACTAAATAAATTAATAAAGAGAGTGATAATTAATAAACTAAAAGTACAATGAAGTGATACAAACTCTTTTTTTAATTAATAATTTTGAATATAAACTATATTATGGAGAACTTAAAAACTCGATATAAAAAATTTTGTCGCATACAGAAATCTTGTTGATTATAATTCGAATTAGTTAAATATTAAAAAAATATCAAAATACTGAATGACTTAATAAATGAATAAAAAAATTATAGTATTGATGAATTTAACTCTAGTTTAGTGTTAATAAAATGTAAACTTTCAATCAAATACTGAAATTCACTTAAAAACTACTCGACTTAACATTAAAAAGAGAAGAAATATTAGGGAGTTTTTTTTTAATTGAAGAATTTTGGGAACGTGTCAATGGAAGTGTCTATGTTTGGCACTGCGTGGAGGGCAAAAGACGTCAACTCTAACAATCTCTAATAAGTTGAAAATGACTCAGCTTTCCCTCTCTCTTTCATTTTGTATGTAAAAGCCAAAATTGACCCCTCTGAGTTATGAGAATGGACTTCAATGCCCTCAATTTTAATTAATTGCTGTGTTTAATTTGTGCAAGTATTAGCCATATTTGGTAAATTCTCTACCTCATAAAACCACACTGGATTTGCAACACAAGAAAGTGGAGATTTACTTTTAATTATATATGTTCATATAATACCTGATTTAACTTTTAAGGTTAGATATAGGAGAATATTAATTTAAAATTACTTGAAGTTGGATTTTGTTTTTCTAATATTGTCTCAATTACTGTCAATTTTGCAAAGTCGGTAATGTGTAAGGTTTATTGCTAGAAATGGAAAGGCTGCACTACATCAACCTTCACAGATTTCAACTTACAGCGTCTCTTATATGACCACTAATTTAATCTTTTTTAGAAAGTTTCAAAAACTAATAAAGTTGGCATTACTAGTTTTAAATAAAAATGTGTTAATTATGTACGAGCGGCTTGTGGCTTGGTTGGCTATACAAGTTGACTCTATGGGAAGAGTCCACAAGTTCGAATCCTAAAAAAACACATCTATCGAAGCAATGAGACTTGATTGTAATCAAGCCCTAAACAAGATTAAATAGATGAGGATACCGATAGTTACAAAAAAGAAATATATTTTCTCCGTCCCAAAAAGATGATCATCTTTTTTTTACATAAAGATAAAAATAATAAATGAGGTGATGTTTTTATTTTTATAATCTCACTAATATAATTATTATGGTTAAGATTTTTTTGGATATTAAAAGATTTCATTCATATTTTTGTTGACTTCAAGACAATAATGAGGGATAAAAATGAAAAACAATACAAAAAAAAAAATTATTTAGAAAGATAATAATTATTTTAGGACATAATAAAAAGGAATAGTAAATTATCTTTGTAAAACGGATGGAGTATTAATTATGCTTTCTTTCCCTTTCAACACATTTTAGCTCGAGAGAAAAATTTTAATCATCTTGATTGCTTTTTTAGTGAATCACCTTGATTGATTGTTCTCACTCTTGGTCTATCTTACCTTAAAATTTAAATCAATATATAAAAATTCTTCTCTCAATATTCTGAGTGTCTTATGAAAACTCAATTATAGAAAATTCTAAAAACAATTTAAATTTCTAAAATGTAAAGGCATTCAAAATGTCTACAAAAATATTCACTTTTCTAATGCAGTTTTAAAAATGTCTAATTTTGACTTTTTGATCACCTTTTGACTGCACGTCAAAAGTTTGACTGTGTGTTGACCATGCACTTGACCACACACAAGAAAGTTTGACCACATGACAAAATGAGTACAAAACGAGAACAAACTGTTCTCATTATTTCATACATGAAAATGAGTACAAACGAGAACAAACTGATCTCAATATTTCAGATACGAAAATAAGTGCAAAACGAAAACAAACTATGTTCATTATTTCAGATACAAAAATGAGTAAAAAATAAGAACAAATGAGAACAAACTGAGTATAAATGACTACAAAATGATATCAAACCAAATACAAAACAAGAACAAATCGAATGCAAACGAGAACAAACTGAGTAAAATGAACAAATACATACAAAAATGAGTATTAACTGATCACTTTGACCACTAAAAATGAGTACAAAATGAGTACATTAACAACAAATACTTATGAAAAGTAAGTACAAAAATTAGTACATCTCATAATTATTTTTAAATTTATTTGGTCAATTGAACAAAATGAGTACAACATTTTCAGTCTCCCTAGATTCTTTGAGCAGGAGTAGTCCATCCATTCTTGTGAAGTAACCACGCTGTACAAGGCATCCAACTCAGGCGACACAAGCGTATCATTCATGATTCTCGCAGCAAAAACAACATTACAAATCTAAAATGTCCAAAATAATAAATTATAATGCTATTCAACGTTTAACAATTGAAAAAACCAATGGTTAAACTTAGAGCGAAAGTCATCTAAAACCTAATTAAAATCCAAAACAACAAAAACAAAACCATAAGAGAAAAAAAAATAATGGCATCTCAAAGGAGAATACTAACCGCACTTCGCT
>CAODLS010951400.1:0-11486 GCA_948243855.1 Flueggea neowawraea | reverse complement strand
AATTGCCCCTAGACGAATAGATGATAAATAGTTGAATAAATAATTAAGCAGCCACACCTTATATCAGATCATTAGTTTATTAGAATAATGGACAAAGGATGCCGCGGCGAATAAAGATAACAGACAAAACAAGGTGAAGTTGATCTGTGGAAAATGAGGAGTGACGACATGTCTGATGCCAAATTAACACCACAAAATTTCAGCACTTATCAACCCTATTTCTATAACGTTCAGCACCATTAATTTAAGGTCTATGTATATTGTCATCCTTAATATTTGGTAAAATTTCTTTACACGTATTTTGATAATCATTTCATTTGATCCTTCAATTCATCCATCGTCTGCTATCTTTGGCATCCTCCCTCACTTTTATTAGAAGATTCATCAAAGTTGAAGAAAAACAAGACAAATATTTTCTTAGTTTATTTCAAATTCTTTTTTTTTTGTTGAGTCTTTAATTCCACAAAAGAAATTTTAAGTGCACATCTATATGTCACATGATTTGAATTTGGGATGCACTACATCCATAAGAAAGACTCAATCAGCTACTCTAACAGCCCATGACAAATTTCATAAAAAGAGGGGCTATAAATTTGTACTTAAAAACCATAAGAGGACAAGGAGAAAAGGCAGAAAGAAAGGAGGATAAAACGCCTCCACTATGAAACCCCCAGTTGTTGCCACCTCCGATTCCACTACTCCTACTAGTTACAGATACCATTATAGAAAAGAAAAAAACAAATATAAATTTGTTGAGAGAGGGAGGGCTGAGTGTACAATTAGAAAAGGAGGGGAAAGGGAAGGAAGTTGGGTTCTCGTAACACAAGAGGATAAAAATGGACCATCAATCCAACAACCATGCTATATAAGTAGAGGGTAGAAGGAAGACGGGCAGGTGTCCACCCGAACCGCTTTCATGCCCAAAGACGCAACCCATTTGGGTACTAGAGGACAATGCAGCCCTCATTCATTTACCGTGCTCTATTTTCTTTGCAAAGGAGAACTTTGGAAATGTCACCACATCCTTAATGCGCTTGCCTCTCCTTTTGGCCCCTCAATAATTGAACCATATTCTAGTATTTATTATCACTTAATTAGTCAAATCAAGTACCTGTGGTTTAAATATCAACCCAACTAATAAAAAAAAGAAGGGAGAGAGAAGGAAAGAGGGAAGGATAAGAACGGCAATGAATGAACAAGGCTGCATGGAGTGTTGACGCAGCCTTCCAGATTCCTTACGCCTCTGTCCATCCACTTGTTTATTTATTCCTATAAAAAAAAAAGAAGAAAAAAATGGCGATAAAAAGAAGGATGGAGAGATATGGGAGCATCTGGAGGGGGGAAGTCATTTTCAGCGTAGGGCTTCCGTGTCTCCAATGCCTTTTCTATGTTATCAATAGCCTTCATATCATCTCCTCTGCTCTTACTTCTATCAATTTTCCCACCCTCATACTTCATATTACACTCCCATCGTCCTCTGCCTACAACAAGCAACTTCCCCTTCCAAATATCTCAAATATACATGCTACATACTCTTAATTCTTTTTAAAAAAAAAAAAGATATTTCGCATCCATCACATCAAACTACCTTGTTACGGAATTCACCATCCAGCAACCCCTACTTATCACCCTTCTATTCTAGCCCACACCAAAAAAGAATTAACCTAACTTACAAATGTATAACGATATTCTCATTATCCAATCTCAATTTGTATGCAAGTGCATGCAGCATATTATTAGCGGATATATAAAAGACAGAGGCTTATAATTTAATTCTCACTATCTATTATGCACAACCACATTGTTCTGTACATATGCTATCATAACGTCACTCCATTATACATTGCTACCTTCCCAACAAACTAAAACCCAATTCTGCATCCTCCTCACATTGTCTATACATGTACATTGTATTCATATATTATCCTATCATTTCTAATACAGCAACATTAAGGGGCTACATATCAAGCCATCATTTCCATGTCCATATCTGACTTCCGTAAAATGGAAAAAAAAAGAAAGAAAAAGAACAGCACTACCCCTTGCTATTGTTTACATGAGAAATTGAAAAACTAGGACAACTTTTTCCCAAATTTTGTTTTGATCACTTTGGCTACTTCTGTATAGTCTTTTCTTCTACTCGCTAAATATGGTACTAAACTTCCCCCCATCTATTTTTTTTTTCTTTATTTGTTTGATCATATATTTTGTAATATGTAAGTTCAGAACCCTAAAATGGAGCACGATGAGGTATACCCTTTCTTCTCCGAGCATTGCGATGATTGTAAATTGGAGGCGTAGAAGGAGAGATATTGGCAATGGCCTCATCACCAGAGCTGTAGGACCTGTCTCCACTGTCCATCTGCTGTCCCTCTGCAGAATATAGGGACAGCCCATCCATCAAACGGTTGAAAGCGTTCGTCTTTCGCATCTTCTTAGGAGTTGAAGATTCATCCGATTCTGAACCTCCCAATTGGAAGGGATCCTTGTTCTGCTTCACTTTGAGAGCAAATGTGAGCTCTAGATCACCTCTTTTCATGCCTCCCAGCTGGCATTCACAACAACAATCAAAATGGGGGCACTTCAGTAAACCAACCAATACCACCAACCACTCACTAACCCATCCAGAGTCCGGACAAATTTAACCAAACAATTAAAAAGAAAAAAAGAGTAGGTGAGAGAACAGGACGCTGAAAAATCCCAAACCTCATCGGACACGGAAGCAATTACTAACCCAAACATCATGGAGAGGGAAATGCGGTTAGACATACGCATTAAAACGATCGGACTAATACAATTTTAACCTCCTTTTCAGCCTCTGTATATGCTCAACAAAAATAGTTTAATTGGGCTATTGACCAGATATTCGAGTAAATTTCACGAAATGTATCGGAACAAAAAAAAAAAAGTCAACTGCGGCAGACATCATTAAAGATTTGATGAACAATGTATAAAGTGGAAGAAATCAAAAGAAAGAAAAGGAACCTTGCAGCCAAGAGAACAGAATAGGAAGGAATCAAGGAGGCTTCTGCCGCAAATCTCACAAGTGTTGGTGACACCCTTTCCAGGCCTAGGCTGAGGCCTCTCATTCAGAAACACAATCTTCGCGCTGTTAATAATGTATGTCTGGACGCACGATATGTCTATGTACCTCTGTATCTCATTTACCCTCACCACGTTATGGTACGACGATCTTCTTATCTGCGTCCATTCACTCTCATTCAGCCCTATTGCTTGAAAACAAACAGTGTCAATTAATTCAACAGGATATTCCATCAAGAACTGAAACAAACCTGGACAACCCGGTGATCCTTGTGATTAATCAAACAGTAAGAACAAAGAGCATTTCCAGGACAATCGAGACAGAACATATTGCATTCGCTTTTATTAGCATCCCCGTGGATCGGACAGCTAATGAAATAGTTTGCTCTGAGCAGTGGCTTTAACCACGGCGGACCCAAATCATGGTTCCCCATTTGCCCAATTGGACTCACCTATTAATTCAACACCCAAAGCAAAGTGAATCAAGATCAATCAAATACATATATACATGAACATAAAGCAGGAGATAGCAGAGTGAAGCGGTACCATGAGTAATCGGCTGTGGTCTTTTGCCGCGGCGGGTAATCAAAAGTCTGGTAAGACTGAGAATGCAAAGGGGAGTGTTGAGAATGAACGCAATGATGGAAGGCAGTGTAAGAAAACCCTGGAGAGTTGAAAGGCCAGGTCTGATATAGGCTTATGGGAGAAGGCAAATACTAGAAGATATGATAAACAAATTTTTAAGGCGGTCATAAAATACTGCATATTTTATTTATTTGTGGAATTCAACGTAGAAGTAAAAAAAGAAAAAGAAAAAGAAAAAGAAAAGGGGATATGGGAGAAAGGAAACGTGCCCACATTTGAGAACAGCACAATTTGTCGAGGGACACAGCATTCGCCAGATTCTTCTTCCTTTTAGGTGATTTGATTCCACACCACCCCGTGTGGACGGACACATTTGCCCCGTGCACCCCACCAATGACGACCTTCTCGTCTTTCAAGCCTAGCCGTCTGATGGAAGTGGGACCTCTCCTCCGCTTCCACGTTGACGCCCGCTTTTTCATTACTTTCCAAACCTATCAGAGCACACGTGTGCGTGTGCTACTCTGCCTCCCCATTGCTTCCTTTCTTTCTTTCTCTCTCATCAAACCTTCTCATTTACATCCCCAATCCCCATCTCTGTTCTCTCCTCAAATTTCTTCTATTCTTTCTTTCCTCTTCTTAAATATTCACCTTCGATCTCTTGGGGAACAGCTTCTGTACCATTTTCCTTATTTTAGAAGGAAAAAAGAATCCAAAAACCCAGCGAAACCACTGTTAAAAGCTAAACTAACTAACCCGGAAAAGTAACTTTGTTGTGCTCCTAAGTTCAGCACTGAAGTCAATCCATGAGAGGCGGAATTGGAATGCTAGATTGTTTTTTCACTTACGTGGACACTCCAACTCCGACATTATTTGGTGTCTCTTTAGGTCAAACCCCTCCGTCCATGCCATCCATACTTGACATAACTTCCGTTCTTTTCTGCTCTTTCTCTCAAAATTAAATTAGGGCCAATTTCACTAGTAGCGCCGTTTAAAAAATTAATTACGTCCTCTTCTTATTTTTTTCTCGACTCATACCATCTACTGTTACTCCGTACGGAATTTACTATTTTCCTCCTATTTCCGTGTGGGTGAACAGTACTTTCCGAAATAAATTATGTTCTTTTATTTTTTCAAAATTTAATCCCCATTATTTATTTCTTTTTATTTTAGTCCTTCTTTCACTTTTTCAATTAAAATAATTTTTTTAACATCTCTTTTTTTTGTTTTCTCTATTTTCATTCAATTTACTTGCCATTTTTTTTAATTTTTTAATTTATTTGATTTACTTTTTGGTTCTAAATTATTCAATTAATTATTTTAATCATCTTGTCTTTCTCTATTATCTTTTTAAATAAAATTTTTTGAAATCTGTAAAAAAAAACTAAAATAAAGTTTTTTTAAAAAATAATTTTTTAAAATAAACTCAAAATAAACCTAAAATAAATTTAAAATAAACCTTTTAAAATTCCTAAATAAAATTTTTAAAATCTTCAAAGTAAAAATTAAAAAAACCTCAAATAAACTTAAAATCCTTAAATAAAAAATATAAACCTTAAATAAATTTCATATTTAAAAAAAAACAACAGTTTTAATAAACAACAAATCAACCTTAAATAAACTTAAAATCAACCTTATAAAAATTTCTTATTTTTTAAATTTTTATAAAAAACCACAAACAACATTTTTAATAAATTACAAATGTAACATCTCGTCCGTTTCGTCTAGGCTCTCCATAACATTGTGTTTGATTCCATGGTAGTGCTGGGTTTTGAGGAGGTTTCGTGCAATATGCTTCCAAGTCTTGAGAGTTTGATTGACCCCTGAAATGGCCGGAATTAAGATTTTGAAGTTTGGATGCGTTAAGAATGCGACTTTGCGTGGTTAAAGTGGGCTGGAGTTCATCAACGCGCGTTGAAGGGTGTCTAGGCGCACATATCATCGTTAGGTTGGACTGTGAAGGTGCCTAAGGTCATCTGCGTGCGTTGAAGGGATTCTGCACGCGTTGATCATTAATTGAATTTGAACTATGGGCAAGTGGAGTCGTGTACGTGCGATGTTCTGTTATATTTAAATAAGTTATTTGTTGTTGAAAATATGTTCTATTTTGTTGTTTTTAACTTTGAAAGTTCTTGTTTGTGTTTGTAATTTTACAACTCATTGAAGTATGTGTATGTTTCTGTTTTTTAATAGGAAAGGAAGTCGAAGGTTGCATTAGAGGAGCATAGAGATACGGGGAAAGAAGATAATATGAAGCAACGGCAAAAGGTTTATTTGGTTTCCATGATCTGTTGAGTTTTGGTCTGATTTGCTTGTTTCTGGCTACTTAAATTGCAGTGATGAATTGGCATTTTTATACTTAATTTTTGTTATTAATTTATGTGTTTTTCTATAAATATTTTATATGAATTTGAAGTATGCTATGTTAATTTTATGGGGAATCAAATGGATGTGAATTTGATGCTTTACACTGCAAGTTATGAACATTCAAAGATTGCATGTTGAACATGTTGAAAAATCTAAAATTTTCCAGAAATCTGGTTTTTTGTTGAAGTTGATGATTTCTGATTTTTAAGATGAATTTTCATTATGATTTGATTCATATAAGCATTCAAACAAAGTATGGATTGCAAATAGGAAATTTGAACTTTGCAACTAAATTAACAGAACCAAATTTGAACAGCTCTACAAAAAGATATGAGAGTGCAAATATTGAAGGTTGATTACTACAATTTTCTGAGTTTTTGGTAAGAACACTAAGAATATCAAGAACACAATAATAATAATGAACTCAAAACAATTATTTAATATAGTTCCCAAAGTCCAAATTTCTATTAAAATTATCACCGGAAAGATAATGAAATGTACAAATTATTTATGAATAAAATATTTTTTTCTGAAAAATTTAGTATTTATTATGATGTTTCCAATATCTGAGGAGAAAATCATTTTTAATAAATACCTCAGAAGGTCAAAAAGTTCTAAACTTTATGGAAAATTCAGGAAAGTCATAATAAATGTAGAAACCGCCCAGAATATTTATTTCATAACATATGTAATATATTTGAATTACTATTCAAATATGATTGAAAAATTATTTATAATTATTCTAGTGCAAAATAAATCATGAGAATATTTTTGAATTTGGAATATTTTGAAAAATCCATAAGTAAGTGTATTTATTTGAAAATATTCAGAAACAATTTTTTATAACATATAAAAAATTTATTTCAATTATTACTTAGAAAAATACTTCAAAATATTATAAAATAATTTTTGGAATGAAATTAATTTGTTTTAGTTGAATTAAAGACTCAACAAAAAAAAGAATTTTAAATTCAAATAAAATTTATATCAAGTTAATAGGATAACTGTAACTCGAGATATGTTAAATAGAACGGTGACTGTTCAATTGAGATTATACTGAGAAAACTGATATAGGGACTATTTTGTGACGTTTTCAACAACAGGGACCGAACTAAAATGTCACATAGCATAACAGATGAAAGATAATGATAATAGATTCTTATAAATTAAAAATATAATTAAATCATAGATTAAGTAAAATAAAAATTTCTGTCATTCGCTATGACATATAGACTAAATTGAATAGGAATTTGTAATTAAGGGACTGGTCTATAATATTATAGAAAAACGTATTTAATATTGATATACATAATTTTAATAGTGTGTAGATCCAGAGAACTCGAACAATCGTAGATTGGAAACTTAAAAGTTATCGGTGTTATCGTGCATTAGAGACACATATTAGTATAAACTTGAGATTAAATTCCAATGTGTGTTATATAAATTGTGTTCAAAGTTGTATTCTTGGTATGACACTTTGGACAAATTGGTGACTAGTTGAATTTACGTTATTTATATGTTATGTGTTGAGAAAGTTTATATGGTTTGCCATATGGATATGTTGAGAATGACTATTGTACATATGAAATGGAATGGTTTTACATGAATATTGATTATCAAATGTTTCATATATGGATGCATTCATACTGGACTTAATAAAGGCATTGTGACTATCATGCTCTAGTATTCGCAAATTATCACACAGGAGACCTTCAGGTCATATTCACACAAGATACCTTTGGGTCAATTTTCATACGGTGCTGGCCAACCAATTACACAATGGCATACAGGAAATCCCGGGGCGATACTTGGCTTGTTTGGTCACAACATAAAAACATGGAACACAGTGGCATATGCATATATTTATATGACATAGTTAATGAATTATTTGTTATATGTTTGTGCTTGCTTGAGTTTAATCTATGACGATTTATGCTCATTGAGTTGTAACTCATATAAAGCATAATATTTTTCCAGGTGACTATAGCTAATAGATCTTTTCGATAGAGTTTGAGCTAAAAGTCTGTAGATTGCAGCATGAGTCACAGGTCGGCCGGCTGGTGCTTTTGACTCCTTCCTAATCATCATTTGCATATATAGATAGTTGACTTTTGGTTATGTGCACTAAACTTTGAGAATGGCTTGTTTATATGACTTGTACTGATGTGTATAGTTATGCTTGCAAAAGACATGTTTGTCTTCTTGTTAGTTTTCCATATTGGTATATGGTTTTATATAATTATATAGTTATTGATTAAATCATGAGGACAGTATAAGGGTGTTACATGTTTTATGGTATTAGAGTAGGGATGTGATCCCTTAGGGCATAAATGCATACATGATCATACACGAATGTATCCTTACATAGTATCTGATATGTATTCAAATGGATATGGCCATGAATATTGATAGACATGAACATGATCATAATGCACAAAGGAGTGAGGGATTAACCGGCTAACAACATTCTTTAGAAGCATCACATGTTCCACATGTACATTCGCATGAAAAACCAAGAGAGATGGAATAAGAAATACGTAGACCTATAATGGCACCAATAAAACGAAATTATAAAGAACTTAGAAAGCTAGGGAGTTGATTTTTCTGGCACTATAGATTCTATAGAAGCAAAGACATGACTGATAAGGACAGAAAAGGGTATAGAATATGATGCATTGTGCTTTCGAAGAAACGTTTGATTATGTAGTAGCATTGCTTCAATTTGATGCATATGATTAATGGGAGATGGTTCCCAATTTGGCTATTCATACTTCATTGGGTGAAGTTATGGTTGTGAACAAGGTATGCCAGGATTGTCTCATTCAGACTGATATAACAGAGTTGTATGTGATATTATTATCTATTTGTGAGTGTGATGTTATATTAGGTATGGATTGACTATTTAGACATCATGCTAAGGTTGATTGCTATATTAAAGAAGTTGTGTTTGATTATTCGGGTCAGCCTAGAGTTTATTTTGTTGCAATCGTCAAATTATATCCAGTTGCTTAATTTTTGTTGTGACCACCTTCAAAATGATTAAAAATGGTTGTGATGCTTATTTGGCACATGGTATTGATACAAATATTACTGATAGGAGCTTGAAAACATTTCAGTGGTTAGAAAATTTTCAGATCTATTTCTAGATAACTTACCAAGATTGCCACCAAATAAAGAAACTGAATTCACCAGTGAGTTTGTTCATGGAACAACTCCATTTTCTATTCCACCATATCGCATGGCACCCATAAAATTGCAAGAGTTAAAGAAGAAAATCTAAGAATTACTTAACAAGGGTTACATCAGGTTGAGTATATCACCATGGGTTCTTCCGTGCTATTTGTCAAAAAACAAAAATGGAACCTTGCGGTTGTGTATTGATTTTTGACAACTCAATCGGGTGACTATAAAGAACAAGTATCCTTTGCCTTAGGTTGATGATTTGTTTAATCAGTTACAAGGTGCTAAAGTGTTCTCCAAGATTGATCTGTGATCAAGATACCATCAGCTAAAGATTTCAAAAGATGATATCCCGAGGACTGTATTTAGAACACAATATAGTCATTATGAGTTTCTAGTGATGCATTTCGAACCTACCAACACTCTCGCAACATTCATGGCTTTGGTAAATAATGTATTTCAACCTTGCCTCGAGTATTTTTTTTTTGTTCATTGATGATATTCTAATTTATTCAAAGAATCGAGACAAGCATGAACAACATTTGTGAATTGTGTTATGAATTTTGAGAAAAAAAAATAGTTGTATGCTAAAATTAGAAAATATGAGTTATGGTTAGATCATGTTGTTTTCTTGGGGCATGTGATTTCTAATCGTGGCATTGAAGTGGATCTAAAGAAAGTTGAAGCAGTTCTCAAGTGGCAGGCACCAAAGAATGTTTCTGAAATACGAAGCTTCCTCGGTATGGCTGGATATTACCGTCGATTTATTAAGGGATTTTCTATTATTTCAGCACCATTAACTAAAATATTAAGGAAGAATGTTCCTTTCCAGTGGTTGGATGCATGCCAAAAGAGTTTTGACAAACTAAAGCAAAAATTGACATCAGCACTAATGTTAGCGATACCTTCTGGTTTTGGTGATTTTGTGGTATATGGTGATGCATCTCATCAGGGTCATGGTTATATATTAATGCAACATGGAAAAGTGATTGCTTATACTTCATGTCAGTTGAGACCGTATGAGTTGTTCTACCTAGTACATGATCTGGAACTTGCAATAGTAGTTTTTGCACTAAAGATCTAACGACGTTATCTATATCGAGAAAATTTTCAAATCTTTATCGACCATAAAAGTTTGAAATACTTGATGACACAAAAGGAATTAAAGTTAAGGTAACGAAGATGGTTAGAATTGCAAAAGACTATGATTGTACAATTGAGTATCATTTAGTAAAGGCAAATATGGTGGTCGATGCATTGAATAAAAAAGTAACTAGCAGTTCAGCATGTCTTCAAGTATCTTATTTACCCTCTTTGATATATTTGAAGACTTCAAATATTGATTTGAGCATAGATACTTGTGGGATACTACCTGCAATATTGAGAATTCGACTTGTTTTAAAAGAAAGAATTCAAGAAGCACAGCCTCAAGATCTAAAACTATTGGCTATAATTGAGAAAGTTAAGAAAGGAAAGAAGACTTCTTTTGCATTCAGAGATTATGTGTTGACATTAAATAATAGATTACATATTCCAGATGTTGATGGACTATGATGCAAGATTTTAGATGAGGCACATAACATGACATATGATATGCATCCTATAATGACGAAGATATATAATTCAGTGTAGACACATTATTGTTGGCCAAGGATGAAAAATGATGTGGCATAATTTGTTTCAGAATGTTTAGTTTGTCAACATATTAAAGTTGTGCACTAAGCCCTTGCAGGTAAATTACAACCATTATCGACATCAGTATGGAAATGGTAAAGGATTACAGTGGATTTTGTGATAGTATTGCCTAAGACGTCAAGGAAAAACAATGTGGTTTGGTAATCAATAGACCAACTTACAAAATCAACGTATTTTCTTCCGATCAAATGAGATATTACACTTGAAAAACTGACAAGAAAGTACATTGATGAAATTATGAAGCTGTATGGTGTTATTTTGTTTATTGTATCTAATAAAGATTCACGATTCATTTCTCAGTTTTGGAAGAGTTTGTTATCAACTTTGTAATATCCCGTTTGTTTTGACCAGAATTTGATGGTATTCCATCAAGACTTCAGGGAAATTTGGGGCTTTGAGGTGTTAAACTTTGATCGAGAATGTTTGGAGGTGGTTTGTGTGTACAAAGCACATAACATGTCATTTGTGTGTATTGGAGACGTTCTACGTACATAGATTGAGGACAGGGTGTCGTCTACGTGCGTAGGTGATTGTGCTACGTGCATAGATGGATGTCTGATCCATACCGTGAGTGTGCATGGGCACGTCTGTGTGTGTTGGAGACGTCCGCGCACGTTGGA
>CAODLS010951390.1:0-14582 GCA_948243855.1 Flueggea neowawraea | reverse complement strand
CGATATACTAAATACATATATATACACTCTAAGTATATTATAGCTTTGAAAACTCGTTTCTAAAAACGTTCGCACCCTCAGCAAATAACATACAACAAGCGTAAGATTCAAACTTATATATATATATATTTACATATAACTGAATACTGAATATATGATAGGGACGGATCTAAACTGAACAGATGTGGACTGAGCCACCTGATATAAAACTGACGTGGCAATGCCACCTGATGCTGATCTTGTGTGCTTGCGCTACACACACGGGTTACCACCTACTCTGATAACTGGGCCTTAACTAACCAATGGTATACCATAGGCTATGCATAACTCCCGTAGCTAGAATGTCCCAATCAACATATTATATATATGTCATATATTGATAGCAAGCACACTCAATAGATAACTAATATGGATACTGATAAAGGTCTGATATTGATGTCCCATACTGATAATTGAATTTTTTATTACACATAATCAAATTTCTTTATAATTTTCAATTGTTAATTAGTCTGATTTACAGATATGGTCTGAACACATCAAAACATATAAGTTCTGAAAGACACGGTCTATGTGTTTGAAACTGCTACCACACTCACCTAGTATTCAAGCTGAACTCCAATCAAGCACCACTGGTACCTGGTTAGTCATGCTAACAGACACAAGAAGCTGAAACAAATAAATCACATCAAGATGATCATAATAGGATACTGGTACTATGGTTGTATGAAATGTATGCATCCAATGCAAATGCCATCAGAGCCTCAATGGCGCTGAAAACTAGAAATGTACCAACTCTAAATCCTATTAATGCCCGACTACCCAATCACCCACACATACTATAATCCACCTCCTAATCATGGATCTAACACCTATATCGATAAATAAGTTCAGAATCATCAAGATTCTTCACCCTCAAATTTGAATTCTCAGACCCTTGAAGAATGATTCGTCCAATCACCAAGCCCAACTCAAAACAACGCATCCCTAACTCATATCTGACTTAATACAGCAGAAAGAACTTCATATTCAACAAGAAATTCACCAAAATCGAAGTCCCTAGCTCAGAATAAACCCATTTCGTTCAAACACAAAATCTCCCACAATTGAAGTTAGAATCTTGTAGATTCAACTTTAGAAAACCAAAATCTAACTATGTTTAACTTCCTTTTCAATAGAAGAAGAAGATCTGAACCAAACTTCAAAATCCGTTCAAAATCCTAGTTGAACTATGTGCAGCTGGAATGAAGAAAAAGAAGGTAAATGTGTGTTCCTTACCTTCAGAACTGAGATGCAAGCACTTAGAAGAGGTGGAGAGCAAAGAGAGCAGTTGAGAGAGTGATTGCAGTAGTTGAGATGAGTTATGGCCGGAGGAAGGGTAGGTGGGTGCATTTATAGATCCACAAAACTGAAACGCTACGTGTCACTTAAATTAGTCTAAATCTGGCACATCTATGTGCGTTGTGCCCACTTCTATGCACACTGAACAAGGTATATGTGCATATATGAGGCTTTAGCGTACATAGATGGAAGATCTGGTGACTTTCTACTCTCAGATCTAGAATCAATGTGCGTTTTCCTCTATGCAAACCTTATGCAATGCACGTAAACAGTAGACCTTATGACCTCTCCTTATTAGATCCATCTTCAATGTGCATTCCACTCCAACAATGCACGTAGATCATCACTCTCTCTCACGGTCGAAGTCTTAATGATGTCCAAAGCACGCAGAACACCACTTGCGCACTCTAACGGCCTAAGGCACGTTCACGGTCCAACTCAACACTCGTCTACGTGCGTAGAACCTCCTCCAACGCATGTAGATGACCTTCAACTTGTCTTGCATGCACAATTCGGCCTCCAAACATTCATACTCAATATTAACATGTCGAAACCTTAAACTACCCTGAAAACTGAGCAGAATACTGCCAGATTTCGGTTAGAATCTAACAGGGTATTACAAATCCAGATCTACATGTGTAAGAAATGATTCAGTATTCCCAATGAATGTAACTATGACAATAACGTGTGTTGCACTATGTTCTACTTGGTTTATGCATGAAATCACATATTCTGCACCTTTGCACTTCTTTCATGGATGTTTTGTAACATCATCATCAAAACTAAAGCCAACAATCTCTCCCTTTTTTATGATGACAAAATATACATGAATTTAAACACCTATTCTTCAATAACAAACAATTTGATCAAGGATTTTACTCCTTGTCACTTGGTTAGTTCAACAAAATAATAATTATGATGTTCAACACAAGAGATACCAATTGTAAAGATCACTAATGCAAATTTATACAATATTCTCTCCTTTTTGTAATTGTCAAAAAGGATATGCAAGGTTAGAATTTTCCCCCTTTTTCAAAGAAAAGTTGATAAAAATCATTTAGCACACTTATCTCTCCCTAAGTAAAATACATTTTTCAAAGAAATGATTTTGGAAGAAACTCTCCCCCTTGTGCTCGTAGATCTGGATTATTACACGTAGTTCCCATATATCAAAAGAACAAACTCATTTGCTATGAGTGTAATGAACTGGGTTATGTCAAACAGGATTGCCCATATTCTATGAAACAAGGAAAAAGGAGGAAAAAAAGACTTCTTGAAGATTATATAACTAGCTCAAGTTATGATGAAGATGACAACTTTGAGATTAAAGGAATATGTTTGATCGCCATCAAGGACAAAGAGAGGAAAGCAAGTGTGGTTCCTCATTCTTAACCTTTTGCTATATTTTGATTTTTTTAGCTTTTATACATTTTGATTATTTGTTGTTTGGACATACCATGCAATGATTTGTTAATAGACATTTTGAGTATTTTGTAAATTGTTGATAAATCTTGTTCTCAAGTGGTATTAGTGAATACATCGAGTTTTTGTTTTTCAACCAGTCGATGTAAATATGACAATAATGTGCATTTGTACTTCTTTCATGGATGTTTTGTATACATTATCATCAAAACCAAAGTTAATAGTACCATCAGTCAGGTGGGTGAATTTCTTTATTCTTCTCTATATGCTACCTATAATATTGTGCATTCCAGATTTCCATTAGTATATAAATGCATTGGAACACAAATATGTATAAATTTATTTGAATTGGAACATGGCGTTGTGATACTGGTTCAAATTCTAATGAAAATGGGAACCTTGTATTTAGATCTTTAGTGATAAAATTTCACAATGCTTTAGTTTGAAGTTGTTCTTTAAAATACCTAACTCTACAGATTTATGTCTTGTTTTGGTGCACTGATTTTGGTGACATAACGATTGACTTCTTTTTGTGTCCGAAACATAAAATTTTCTTATTACTTCCTTATATGTTGCCAATAAATTTTTGTGTAATTGATAAATGATAAATTTACATAGTCACTTAAGCAATTATATCTAGCAATTTTATTGTATGAGTGCATAATTATCTATAAATTAATCCAACTTTTGGTGTTTCATGTGGGATGAATATGAATACACAAATGAGAAAGAAATGTGACAAAATGGCATTAAAAAGAGAGCTTAATGAAGAGTTAGAAAGAAAGGAAAAAGAGAAAGGAAGATTAATTCGAGGGGTGTCATGATTGTCACCATACCCAGCACCATGGCCATGGCGAAGAGTGACTTTAAGGACATACCCTGAGCCACAGTTACGGCCATGACCATGGCTCCCTACTACTCTAATATTAATGAAGCCGAGAAGGGGCAATTACACGGTTGTGACCAAAAGGCGTCGATGGACTCCACACTTGTGGAAACTTTCCACTACTAAGCTTGAAAAAGCTGAGAGAGGCCACGGTTATGGCCTCCATAGACATAGGAGAGAAACAAGTGATGAACCAAAGCAACTTATGGGGACCAAGTGCATACTAAGGGGAATTATGTTAAAATGTTTGTAGGGTTATATAGGCATGAGAATGGGTATAAATGCTCATAAAACTGTCTCTTTTGAACACCTTTCATCATTTAAGAACATTTTCATTTCTTTGCCTCTTCCATTTCAAAGAATGACCTAGGGTTTAAAGGAAAGGAAGATCTTGAAAGACTGTCTTGAAGTCCTTCAAGAGACTTCCTCTACATCAACCAATCTTCTATCTCTTCATTATTGTATTTGGTGACAATGTTTATTTTCATTTTTATTGTTTTTCTTATTTTATGTTTATCATGGTAGGTTAAATCTGTAGCTAGTGCTTAAAGATGTGGACCTTTGATGAATATTCACTATATTAATAGATGGGTATTGATAGGTTGCATTTTAGGCATACTTTGCATTGTATTTTAGGTTTATTTTGCATTGTAAATTGTTATTGTTTGTGTGGTTTTATGTTTTTATGCTTCTCGGATGTTTTAGGTGGATGTTGGTGGAATGTGAGGGTTTTGGAGCTGCTTTTGCGCATTTCGGGCAAGAATTGCATCTCTGTATAAACACGCCGAAGTAGCCGTGTTGACCAATTTTTTTCTGTGGAGAATTGGCCTTATGCCATACTATTGGGCCATATTTTGGACATTTTTAAGGCTTTTATTTCTATGGGTTGTTGGGTTAAAAATTAGTTTTATTTTTATTATTTTAGTTATTTTTTAGGAGGGAGTAGATTGTTTTAATTAGGAGACTTAAGAATATTCTCTCTCTCTCTCTATCAACATTTTTAACTCTCGTTATTCAAATTTGGAACAACTTGGAGGCGCCACTCTCTCTCAAACATTATGGTGTTCTTCGTTTCTTCATGTGTAACTAACTCTCTATCTAGTTAAGTTATTTTAAAGTTCAATACATAAATATTGTGAGTCTTTTGTTTCAATTGTTATAGAGCATTCCAAGTATTTATTCAGTTTTTGTTCTTTCGTTCTTTCATTATCATTTTGTTTGATTGATTGACAAGGGTTCGTTAATTGATTTACTGAAATGGTATACTGTTAGTTAGGATTAATAGTGCATCACATTAGTCCTAATATAGTAACGAATAACTTGGGTGAAAGTTGCTGAATGTTATTCATGTTGTGTGGCTGAATAATCTGGTTTAAATGAATCATGGCGTTTCCAGTTTCACTGGTTAGGATAGGGGTCTCTTTGTTCTTATAGTTGCCATAGATTAAATTTTGCAGGGCATCCCCGAGGTTGTCTAGTGGTTAGGAAAATAGTCTCTAGGGCATCCCGAGGCTATTGAATCAGTAAGAAGGGATTGGTCAATTGAGTACATCATCGTTGGCTATAACTATGTCTATTTGAATTCTTTATGTTAATCTTTTGTGTCTGTGATCGAAAAATTAGATTGAACGGCAAATTACCTTAGCTGGGTCTTTATCACTATTGAATTTTCACCAATTTCATTACTTCAGTTTAATTTCCTATTGCGTATTTTGTTTCTGTTATTTTTAGCTTTGGCTTAAATTGCATCTCTGTTCATTTTATTTTATTCTTGTGTTCCTGTAATTAAATGAATTTTAACCGTTCTCTGTGGATCAACCCTGCTCACCACTTTACTCATTTTATTGTTTCTGAGCAGGTTAAAATAAAAAATACTTTGGAGGTTTGACACCCTGCTAAATTTTGGCGCCGTTGCTGGGGAGAGTGGTGTTTAGAATTTTGTTTATTTGCATTACTACTAATCTTTTCTCTTAGTTGTATGTGATCCTCTTTGTCTGTAGATAGTCTTCTATATGATCCATAGATAGAGAAGACTGTTAAACAGTTGAGAAAAGAAGCTAAATTACGCAGGGCGAGAGCTTCTGGTTCTGCAATTTCGACACATAAACCAACTGAGAAATTTTCTATTGTTGGAATTGGTTTTGAGATCGAGACAAAGATGGATAACAACAACGACAACGTCATATCTGTTATACCACCTATTGCTCCTATTGCAGCTTCACCTAAGTAGATTTTAAGAGACTTAGCTGCACCACCCATTGTTCAACAACCATTGTGTATTCGATATCAACCATTGGGTGTTCCATTTGAATTGAAATATGGTCTAATACAGCTTCTACCAAGGTTCCATGGAGTAGAAAATGAAGATCCAAATAAGCACCTTAAGGAGTTCCATATTGTCTGCTTTAGTTTCATTCCTCAAAGCATTCCAAAAGACCAAATCAAATTGAAGGTCCTTCCCTTCTCATTGGCTAACCAAGCTAAAGAGTGGTTGTTCTATTCGCCATCAGGTTCTATAGATACAAGGGTTGATATGGTTCGCTTGTTTCTTGAAAGGTTCTTCCATGCTTCCAGAGCTGTAAATTTGCAAAGGGAGATCTGCAATATCAAACAGAAAGATATTGAAACACTATATGAATACTGGGAGAGATTCAAGAGACTTTGTGCAAGCTGTCCCCAACATGGTGTTTCAGACCAACTCTTGATTCAATATTTCCATTGGAATGCAGGATGCAGCAAGTGGTGGGCGATTATTAGCAAGACACCTAGGGAGATTTGAGAGCTAATTTCTTTCATGGCCATGAATTCATAGCAATTAAGGCCTAGAACTGAATCCACCACTAGGCATGTCAATGAAGTAAGCCTTAGATCTTCCTATTCAAAGTTTGATGATATGTTTTCTTTGTTGCAGTAAACTATAACAGTGATGAATAAATAGGCCCTTAGGCAAGATCAACTGTCTCAGAGAATGAAGGTATACGTATGTGGGATTTATGGTGTGCAAGAACACCTAACATATGTGTGTTCATCTTTCCAAGAAGATGATGTTGCCTAAGTTAAGGCATTGGGGGATATTCCCAGAATACATGGAGGAAGTATGATCCATATTCCAAAATGTACAACCTTGGATGGAGGGATCATCTGAATCTAAGGTATGCGAATAATGGAAATAGCTTCAATAATTCGGCCCCAAGGAATCAGAACGCAACCCCTCAAAATGCTCAGTACCAACATATCCAAAGATTGATAGAGTGCAAAGCTTAGAGGAAATTGTGAAATCATTAGCAGTTTCTACACAACAATTTCAGTCAACTATAGAATCCAACATTTTTGAGCTGAAAGACCAAATTAGCAAGTTAACCACCTCTGTTAGCAAGCTTGAGAGCAAAGGAAATTGCCTTCCCAACCTGATATCAATCCAAAATAGAATGCAAGTGCCATTGCTCTTCGAAGTGGGAAAGAGCTTTTCCGTACTGAGAAAACATCACCCTCTCTGCGTGGTCACGCCACGATGCCTGAAACAGAAACATAGACTCAGAAGGGTTCAAAAGAGGTACCAGTGGTTGTCAACCCTTAAAGGCCGCATTTTCCACATATATTACAAAAGAAAAAGAGGGATATGGATGATCTAGACGTCTTGGAAACATTGAAGAAAGTAGAAATTAACATACCGTTGCTTACAGTAATCAAACAGGTACCTAGGTACTATAAATTTTTGAAAGAACTGTGCACTGGTATGAATAGACTCAAGGGCAACGAAAGAGTTCACATGGGAGAGATAGTCTTTGTGGCCTTGCAAAAGAAAATGACTAGGTAGGTTCATTATCCCTTGTAAGATAGGCAATGTTGGAATTGAACAGGCAATGTGCGATTTAGATGCATCTATTAATCTAATGCCTTTATCTATTTATTCTACATTGCATATTGGACCTTTAAAGAAGAATGGTGTTGTACTAACATTGGCTGATCGTTCCAGTGTTTTCCTTAAAGGTGTTTTAAAGGATGTTTTGGTACAGGTAAATGACTTAGTTTTTCTTGCAACTTTTATGTACTTGATATGGAGGATGATGAAACAACAAATTCGAGGCTGATACTGTTAGGGATACCTTTTCTAAAAACTGCAAGAACGAAGATTGATGTGCATGATAGGACCATAACCATGGAGTTTGATGGGGCATTGATCAAATTCAACATTAATGATGCTATGAAGCACCCCAGTGATTTTTCTTCTATTCTTGCAGTTGATTATTCTAACCCACTGACTGAAAAATATTTGGAGTTTTTATGGTGATAATTCTTTGCAGGTTGCATTGGCTAATAACATTACACTGCAGATGTTAGCTGAAAAGGAGAAAACATGGGTGATGTCGTCGGCTCTGGTTAACACAGTACAATATCTGTATGCTCTGAAACTACTACCTATAGAGGTGGGATTTATGTAGTTGTCTGCGAAACATAATAAACTTTTTCCTTTTATTGTGCAACTACCAGAGTTAGAGCTGACGCCACATCCTAAACACTTGAAATTCACCTTTTTAGGAGACAAAGAAACATTACCTGTCATCATTTCGAACAAGCTCAGTCAGGTTAAGGAAGAAAGGTTGATTCGAGTCCTGAAATACAATAAAGAAGCCATTGGATGGACGATTACAGACATAAAAGGGTTAAGCCCATCCATCTGTATGCATCGAATCTTATTGGAGGGCGATTGTAAACCCAGTAGGCAACCTCAGGGCAGATTGAACCCACCAATGATGGATTTTATGAAAAAAAGGAGATTCTCAAGCTTCTAGATGCAAGTGTGATCTATGCAATATCTAACAGTAAATGGGTAAGTCCAACTCAAGTAGTTCCTAAGAAAATTGGTATCAGTGTTGTTACGAATGATCATGGTGAGTTGGTTCCCACTCATGTTCTAAACGGATGGCGTGTCTGTATAGACTATAGGAAGTTGAATGCTGTAACTAGAAAATATCACTTCCCATTTCCTCTTATTGATCAAATGCTTGAATGTTTCACTGGTAAAAACTCACCATTACTATTTAGATAGGTATTCAGGTTTTCATCATATTCCTGTGGCTCCTGAAGGTCAAGAGAATATGACATTTACCTGCCCTTTCGGTATGTTTGCATACAAACACATGACATTCGGTCTCTGTAATGCACCTGCCATATTCCAGAGATGTATGGTAAGTATCTTTTCCTACTATGTAGAAAACATCATTGAAGTTTTTATGGATGATTTTACTGCGTATGGTGATTCTTTTGCATCATGTTTGGAAAATTTTGGGAAAGTGCTTAGGAGATGCATTGAGACTAACTTTGTGTTGAATTATGAAAAATGCCATTTTATGGTTTGTCAAGGCATCATTCTAGTTCATGTAGTTTTAGCTAGGGGAATTGTGGTCGATAAGACTAAAATTGATGTTATAAAATATTTTCCTTACCCCACAACTATGGACAAAGTTCGTTCTTTTCTTGTCCATGTAAGATTTTATAGGCGCTTCATCAAGGACTTCTCAAAAATTGATCTGCCTTTGGGAAATTTTTTGCAAAAAAGACACTCCCTTTGAGTTTGATGACTCATGCAAAATTGCATTCAAAATACTTAAGGAAAAGTTGACTTTTGCACCCATTCTGAAATCTCCCGATTGGGATTTTCCATTTGAGTTAATATGTGATGCCAGTAATTATGCAGTCAGTGCAGTACTGAGGCAAAGAGCTGGCAAAGATCCTCATGTCATCTATTATGTTTCAAAGACACTTGATAATGCTTAAGCAAATTATTCTACTACTGAAAAAGAACTACTTGCAGTAGTTTTTTTCTTTAGAAAAATTTAGATCATATTTACGGGGAACTAAAGTGATTGTTTATTCTGACCATGCAGCTTTAAAGTACCCGATGACTAAAAAGGATGCAAAACCAAGGCTCATCCGTTGGGTTTTATTGCTGCAAGAGTTCGACATTGAGGTAAAAGACAAGAAAGGTGTCGAGAATCTAGTTGTTGATCATCTCAGTAGGCTACCTAACATTCCAGAGACGAGTAAAGAAATCTCTAAAGAGTTTCCCAATGAACATATTTATGCGTTAGGCACATTAGCATGGCCATGCAACAACCCATAGTACGCTGATATTATTAATTAATTGACTAACCATATTTTTCCTGAAGGTTACAATAGGCCTCAGAAGCATAAGTTGAAAAGTGACGCCAAATATTATATTTGGGACGACCCTTACCTATGGAAGATGTGTTCAGATTAGATTATTCGTAGGTGTGTACCTAAATCTGTCAGCTTGTGGTGGTCACTTCGGTCCTAATCGAACAACAAAAAAGGTTCTCGAATCAGGTTTGTACTGGCCCAACATCTTTCGAGATTGTTATGCATTTTGCAAATCTTGTAAATGTTGCCAAAAGGTTGAGAATATTAACCAAAAGAAAGAAATGCCCCAAATGCCTATACTTGTCTATGAAATTTTTGATGTTTGGGGTATTGATTTTATAGGTCCTTTTCCTTATTCTTTTGGTAATCAATATATATTACTTGATGTTGATTATGTTTTGAAGTGGAAAGAAGCAAAGACTACCCAGACTAATGATGCATGAGTTGTTGTAGATTTCTTGAAGGCTAATCTCTTTGCTAGGTTTGGCACTCTTAAGGCAATCATTAGTGATCGAGGCACTCATTTTTGCAACCGGGTGGTGGAAGCATTGTTCAAGAAGTATGGTGTTACACATCAAGTCTCCATTTCCTATCACCCACAAACAAATGGGCAAGTTGAGGTTTCAAATAGAATCATTAAAGGAATTCTTGAAAAGTCTGCCAATCCTAACCGTAAGGATTGGAGTGTGCGCCTTGATGATGCACTCTGGGCTTACAGAACCGCTTACAAGACTCCTTTAGGTATGTCACCTTATCGTCTTGCATATGGTAAATCTTGTCACCTTCCTGTTGAGATTGAACACAGGGCCTTTTAGGCGATTAAAGAGTGCAATATGAATTTTGAGGAGATCGTACAACATAAAAAGTTGCAAATTCAAGAGCTCGAGGAGATTCGAAACCATGCTTATGAAAGTGGAATGATATACAAGGCCAAATCTAAAGCTTTCCATGATAGACAAATTTTGCATAAAAACCTCAAGGTGGGTCAAAAGGTACTTCTTTTCGATTCAACTTTGAAACTTTTTGCAGACAATCTCATATTGAAATGGGCTGGTCTTTTTATGGTTGTGCGAATGTATCCACATGGTGCTGTAGACATTCAGAGCATTGAGTTAGCTAATATTCTTAAGTAAATGGCCAATGTTTGAAGCCATTTTATGAAGGTTTTGTGACGTATTTGGTTGGTGTAGAGTATATTTCTAAACCTTTTTACAACTGAATGTGGCCTAGGTCCAGCTAAGACGACGTAAAAGAAGCGCTTCTTTGGAGGCAACCCAATGTTTTTATTTTTATTCTTGTTATTTTTTTATTATTTTTGTAGATTGATTAATCCAACAGCATGTGTTTATTTTTTGGGATATTACGTTGACGAGATTTTAAAGGATTTGATTTTGCTTAATCATTACAGTGGTCGAAGTGTCAAGGCTTTATGGGTGTTCATGCCAAAAAAAATGTGCACTGCAACGCCATTGTCTGGAATCAAAGAGCTGCCCACCAACTTACTCCATTTGGCACCATTTTGAACAAGCCAGAAGTGCACCTTCTGCTCTCCAGACCGACGTCGCTTCCTTGCAATCATAATGGTAGCTGGATAATTCCCCTTCAAGATAGTCCCACTCCTTCCACACATTGGATTTTCATGTTGCTAATCAGAAGAACAATGGACTTTGATGCATCAATTTTTAACCTAATTGAGTTAGGAATGGGACCACCTCTATTTATACTCATCAACACTCTTCCTATTTGTCATAATTCCAATCTCCACCTCTCCATCTTTTTTGTTCTTTTTGCCTTCACAAACAGCCACACAATTTGACTTAACAAATTTTTCTTCCTTGTCGTAATACATAACTAGCCACATTATACATAAACAACAATGCCACTCAAGAATTCCCACACACGGTGGCATGGTAAGCCACCTCCGCCGGCCAACGCCAAGGCCGCACAGTCACCATCACACCGTCAGCCACCTCTATCGGCCACCCTAACTGTCGTCCGACAATTCCCCAGGCTTTAGCACCATTCCCCATCAATGTTTGTCATGTCTTATTCCACCAACTCCGACGATAATGACTTGATGCTCACTCCAACCCGTGCCACACACATACATGCCGACGGCACTAGCCCCTCTCTACGCCTTCCATCACAAAAACCAGCTGTGAATCTCGACACGCAAATTGAGAAGAAACTCCTGAGACTTTGGTACCAACATGACAAAAACACAAAAAGCACAGCAAGCGTGGCTTTCGTGTTCAGAAAAATAATTTTGACAATATCGATTTGGGCTTCAGTACTCTTAGTGACCGAGCTACATTGGCCAAGATAAGTGCCATGCCTATTTGTCCACTGCAGATTATTGACGTGAATGTTTTGTAATATTTTGATATCGGTGTTCGATTTGTAAAGCTGGTATGTGCTGTGAACTTGCAACTATTTATTATAGTTGATCTACCTATATATGTTGACCTTGTTTATGATTTCTATACTTCTTTTAAATTCCATATGAGTGCAAATTCTAACATTACTACTCCGGAAATAGTTCGGTTTTGCTTAGAAGGTACGTTAGTATCGATGACTGTTTCTGCCTTTAGCCATGCTCTCGGTATGATCATTGAACCCCAAGTTCAGTGTGGTGAATTTGTAACTTTTATTGTGAGTTTCCTCCTGACTACAATGCACAAGATTATTATGCCCAGATTCCAGCTGATCTGCATTCTTATGACCTTCAGATTTCTAAGGCCAACACGCTTCGCGATCCTGTGCATCGCATATTAACTTTGCAGGTCGTGTTGATAGCAGCAACATTCTCTCTTGCACTGAGTTATTCTTTATATGGTGTGTCGAACATAGACTCAAGGTTAACGCTGATTATTTTCTTTTAAATTAGCTCCACTATATTATGGTTCAATTAGCTACTACAAAGAAACATTTGATTTTAGGAGCCTTAATTACCCATATTTCTCGTTATCTTGTTGATTTGCCCGTTGCTAACCCAGTCTTGCCGAAGACTGCTTCTGTTTAGTTGTTGGATTTCACTATTTTTGCAGGATGCACATTATACGACGGACTGGGGATGACCAGTATGAGTCCTTGCCATCTATGGGAGGCTCAGCTACTATAGAACCACACGCACTGGATGATACACGCCTTTCGAGGATGGAAGCTCGCTAAGAATGGATGGAGTATGTATTGATGTCTTTAGCTACTTTTTTGTAGCCGTTTTATACGTTCATGGACTGTTTAATTGAGTGCCAGTCACTCCCTGATGACTAGCCACCATCATCGCCATACCAGAGAAGCTTTTCTATCAACTCTCTCACTTTTTAATTTTTATTGTCTTTAATTTGTATACATTGAGGACAATGTAGATTTTAAGTGTGAGGAGGGTGATTCATGTTTGTGTTTTATGTTTATTTGTATGTTTTTCATTTTTCAATGATTTTTAGTCAATTTTTTCGTATTTTGTGACACATTTTATGTGTTTTTCATGTAGTTGCATGATTGTGTGTCTGTTTTATCTTTTCTGCATGTATTTTTAGTACTGCATTTCATGTCTGCGTGAACATGCTATAATCATGTTTGCATATACTTTTACATTTTGTGTGTTCATGTTTAATTTTAGTTGCATTTTGCATGTTTCATACTTAATTTCTCCACTGAATTTTGCAAAGCTTTGTTGTGGGGTTTTTTTAAACATTAAATAGCTTGAAACTTTAGGAGTCTTAGATTCAACCATCCTAATATAGCCATTTGTGTAAAACTCTGACTTCTATGCATCTTAATTTTAGGATTAAACAACCCCTAGTAATAGAGCCAAAAGGGATTTATAGTTAGATTCACATATAAACCCATGTGAGAAATTTGAGACATAAATACTTTATCTTCTTAATGTGTAATTTATCGTTCATAGTAGGCCCCTGCTGAGATTTTTGTAGAGTACATTTTCAAGACCACACCATTTAATTGAGACACCGAGATGACAAAAGGTATTGTTTGTTACCCCTTTGCATTTCCATTACTTTTAGTATCCACTTTTGCACTTATGTCCATTGTTTACCCTTTTTAAGCCTTTGACTTTTTATTTGTTTTTAAAACCGTTTTTAACCATCCTATTTTGTTCAAAACCTTCAACATTTGAACCTAGGTTAAGAGATTTTTTGATGTGGTACGTTGCCGAAATTATTTCACGAGTTAATGCCATGATATTACATTATTTAGATATGTCTCATCTATGATCTTTATGCTTATTTTGTGATTGATATATGGCTGCCCAGTTTTAATGTATTTGAAAAAAATGGAGTTGCTTTACCTATTCAAAAAAAAAAAAAAGAAAAGAGAAAAAGGGAAAGAAAAAGAAAAAAAACAACGAAAAAATAATGAAGGAAAGCAACGTAATTATTAGTGACATGTTATGGGCAGCTTAGTTTTTAAGGAAGAAAAGACATGTATTTTCTCTAAGTTTTCATTAACTTGATATGTATATGCTATGGCAATGTATCACTGGCTCTCATTGTTTTCTCTCAACTTATTAACCCTTGTTTTTAGCCCCATTACGAGCCAAATTAAAGCCCTTTTTTTTATTGGTGTTTTGGTTGAATTTCGTAGTGGTTACGATTTAACTCTATGCCAAATATTGGAAATACTTACTATGGGTGAATTTGATCGTAAACACATACACCTAAACACTTTGAGTGATAGAGTGAGACTTGTGAGGGTGTGAATTTGACTATCTCTTTTGGGGGCATTACTAGTGTGGAGATAATCTTTTTAAAGT
>CAODLS010951340.1:0-10232 GCA_948243855.1 Flueggea neowawraea | reverse complement strand
AAAAAGAAAACGTTTTTCTCTCAACAGAAAGAAACACGTCTTTGTTTCTTCCTCTCTCTCTTTTCACGTTCTTCAAGGAAGAACAGAAGAAGACAACTCTTCTTCCTCAAGTCAATCCGTTCTCAAGAAGACATCTAAATAGTGCATCAGCTATTCTCATCCATAGTGATCGTTGATCCTGTTCTTCGCTGTCCACCTGCTGTGCTTACTGGAATTAAAGTAAGTATTCGACCCCTTATTAATTCCTAACGTTTACAGTCTGTATGCGTGCTGCTAGGGCTCTTTCACATATGGACCACTAAGAATAATACAAAAATAATTAAAATTTGGCCTTCTTTTCCACTTTGTGAAGAGACAAGTACGTCAAAACTTTTGGTACCATCTCTTGAGTCCTTTCAAGTCCAACCATTTTTCACTCCCTCGGTCTGTCAAAACCAGCACCACAAAATTGAAGCAACACAGAGTGGCGAGAGAAGGAGTCCATGGAGCTAGTTTGGCCTCCACAAACACAGATATATCTGTGTGTGTGTTCATTTAGTGAATTTCTCTAATTACTTTTTTTTTTTCATAAAGACTCATAAGGTGGGATTCCCGTTAAAATCTTGCAGTATAGCAGAGTTCTTATCTGTCATGGTAGCAGGCTGAAACTGAAAGCTGATAGCCGAATTTTAGAGGCACGGCAATCCTGTCACTGCTAGCGTATTTGTTGATGCTACTCTGAGTATGAACCGCTACATTTGCAGATATTTTAACAAAAACAACTCAACCATTATCAAGACATGAGGACAATCATGAATGACTAAAACCAAGCTGGACCTATCCTCCGCTCCAAAATTAAAGGCAGCAACAACTGAAAGACAATCACTCTCAAAAATAACGTTCCTTCGGTGGCCCTCTTAATCACACTGTTTTTTACAACATTATAGAGGGGGGAAATTTTATCAAAAAAAAGAAGAATTCAGAAAGAGCCTTCTAGTCAAAATATTTAGACAATTTACATTCCTTTAGAAATCCCAACATTATTAGAGCCCAACTAGTGTTGATTTGATTTCCAAAAGAAAAAAAGCCATTGTTGATTTATAATTTCCAAAAAGTTGAAATGTAGTTTTTGTTTATTTTCAGGGATACCAACTTGCTGGATTCTCATGAATTTTCTCTAGTCTCTGTTTACCCAGTAACCAGAATCCAAAGCGACAGGATAAAGATCCACGGCTGAGGTAGAAGAACCAGTATAAGGACCATCCAGAGACGTACTCTGTGTTTGGCTCTCGTTAGTATTCCTTTCTTTAATGTACTGAAAATGCTTCCTCATCTCCTCAATCTTGGCCAAGTCACTCGAGACGCTTGTTTCCAGATCCAAATCATCAGCAGCACTCAGGCCTTCAAGCATGCTTACTACTGATGACATTGTTGGCCTCACCGTCAGCGAGACGTTGGTGCAGAGAAGTGCCACATTGATCATTGTCATCACCTCACCTTTGTTGTACTCATTTCCTAGCCTTGGATCAACTAGGTCTAACAAACTCCCTTTCTCTTTTAGAACATGTACCTAGAAAACAAGACAAATGCATGGAAATCATGCTCTATTAATAGGTGTGTTAGTTAACGGAATATTGAAACTGTGTATTCAGTATTTGAGCATATTACACTTTTGAAAAAACATGTCGGTTTATTTATTTTTGCACTACATAATCTACTTCCGTAATCTATTTCTGCAACTAACACAATCGACTGCACACGAGTATATGATTCTCGTTTTCCATATTGAAATTAACATTTGAATTACTAAAAGAAAACATGATTTAATTTAACAAGGATACAGTTCAGAAGTTTGATAAGATTTGTGGTTGATTCTCAATTAAGAGAAAGATTTGTAAGACACATAAAAATGGTTTAAGACTATAAAATCAGTTTTGAAATGTGAGGCTTAAGAACACATTTGTAATTAGTTCAAGTAATGTGCTCCAAAAATAGAGGGCGTTTTCTTTTTCAGTATTATTAATACCTTTTGTGCACATATAATTTTTATGTCTATAAACATGACTATACTGCAGCATTTAGTTTTTGTTATATGACAAGGAACGGAGACGAGGCACCAATAATTGTTTGCAAGCAAGAGATCTTTACTTACCCAATCAAGCAGATAAAATGATTCTGTTTTGGTCCGGTAACTGGTGTTGCTCATCCCACTGACAATCTCCAAAGCTACAATGCCGAAACTATACACATCTGCTTTATCTGTTAAATGTCCTCGCATTGCATATTCAGGCGCCATATATCCACTGCATAAAACCAATATGTAAAGGCACCATTTTCCATGTAAAATGCTAATATATATGTCACATAGGCTTACAAGGTTCCAGCAACTCGGGTGCTTATGTGGGTATTTGCTTCATCATCAAGCTTGGCTAAACCAAAGTCGGATATTTTTGGATTTAGCTGGCTGTCAAGCAGCACATTGGTGGCCTTGATGTCTCTGTGCACAATTTTTAACCTTGATTCTTCATGGAGGTAAGCCAATCCTCTTGCTATACCAACACAAATCCTATGCCTTGTCGCCCAATCCAACATCAACTGGTGCTCCTCTGGACCTTTTGTCACAAAATCTACAGTTATAACTTAAACAGAGGCAAGCTTGGAACTTCTGTAATGGGATACTGTGGACATGAGAGACATGAAATCGATTTTTGAGACTTACCAAACAAAGCCCGAGCAAGGCTGTTGTTTTCCATGTATTCGTACACTAACAACAATTGATTTCCTTCAATGCAACATCCATATAGCTTCACAAGATTAGGGTGTTGCAAAGCTGAAATCATCCCAATTTCGTTCACGAATTCACGGTTTCCTTGCTTTGATTTGGACGAGAGCTGTTTCACTGCAATTATAGAGCCATCTGAGAGAAGGCCCTGCATGAAGAATTGTTTTATACATTTCCAGTCAACCATTGAATTGCATACAAGATTTTAAATCAAATAAATTTTTGTTGGATACCTTGTAAACAGGCCCAAAACCACCTTCTCCAATTTTATTGGCAGGATCAAAGTTGTTTGTAGCAGCTTTTATTTGTCTCAATGTGAACGAACCTGTTTTCAAGTCTAGGCCCTTCAAGTCTATCAAAGAGGAAAATATATGTCAGGAATGTGTCTGGAACTACTGTTAGAATTTCCTAAATGTTCATATCATGATAGCAATCATATATGCTATAAAAAGATTAAGACCATTGAATGAGCACAGATATGAACATTAATGTCCATTTTTAACTGTGGCAGTTCTTTCTAAAGCATGAAGTTGCAAAAAAATATTTTGCAATGCAATCTATTTATGAACAGACACATGAACATTGTGTATAATAGTTACATAAGGCTAGCACATATTGTCTCGATGAGAAATATAAACGCGGAGGTCAAGATCGAGTAACGAATATGTACCTTGATCCATAGCTTGTTTACGTTTTAGACACCCTATCCACCAGAGGACACCAAGAACCAGGAAAATGACTGCTACAACCGCCACAACAACTCCAACCACAGCACCTGCAGATATACCATTTCCAGTTCCACCTTCTGAAGGCGGCGGAACATCTGAATTACAAGAACGAAATTCATATGAGTTTACATTGTCAAGAAAATTATGATTTCAATTTTGTTTTGTTTCCTTGTTTTGGAAGTCATAATGACAGAAATATAGGAACATTTCCATTCTACACGGATTAAGTCTAGACACTTGACTTGTTTCATAGTAATTGTAAACTGCTCAATATACCTGAAGTTACCCCGATGGCAGATATAAGAGGACCATAAACTCCTCTATAAGGGATTCCAGTTGTTCCCTTTCCAGCCCAAAAAAAGCGGATCTCCAAAGTGCCACTAGTCACAATGGCTGTGAAGTTTTTGACGACTGGCTTCCCAAATCCACCTGCTTCGTCTTCAATATTAAAATCTTTCTCAACTAGCTTGCCCTGCAAAAATTTGGTAACGATTTGAATTGAAGAGAGGAGTTTGATTCAAAACTTTCATGGGAACATACAAATTCAAATAAATACCTGAATGTAAATATCAAAGTAGCGCCTGCCGAGGCTGTAATATGAGTTGTTAGCTCCAAACATTATCTCTGCAAAGTGGAGGCTAACTGTATAGTTCCCATTTGCCATGCAGAAGCCGTAGTAAGTCAGAGTAATCGGAGAAAGACGAGCAGTCATGTACAAGGAAGAAATATTTGGCGAGAGTGTTGACGCATTATTCCATATGTAAGAATCAGTTGGGCGGTCATCATCTATGAAATTACCAGTACTGCTGAATCCCCAGTTGGTCCTACTCTGATAGAATCTAGCAGGCCCTGCTGCATCTGTATCCTCTTCGTAGGTAACTCCATTGGGAGTAACTTCTCTTCCTCCGCAGTTTATATGGAACGAATACCAATCTGGTTCCAGAAAACAAAAATCAGTTTCTATGGCACCCATAATTCTTAGCAGTTGTATGTTCTTTAATTTTCTCAACAGATGATTTTCCTTGAGTGATTTCATATCTGTATGGGTGCAAATTTCTTAATACTGTATATGCTCTGCTAAGATTTATGCCAATGAAATATTCAGAGTTAGTAACCAACTTCTGATAGACAATCTGAAGCTATGAGTTACCTTAGGTACACTAAAATAACAGCTAAAAGAAAATTTAAAACCTCCTTCACAATTCTTGCCAAATTTCTCGCTTTGACAGCTTTAGTATAACAGGCATGCAAATTTACTTCTCTCGCATTTAGTTTCATGCACTTTATAAACGTTTAGGAAGCACCTCAAAATCAGAAATTTGCTTTGGACTGAAAACATACACTTACTTTTTGGACAATGAAAGCCTTTTAAGCATGAAACGATTTTACTGCAGAACAACACGAGCATAAAACCAGTCAGTTTCAAATTTTAGCACACCAAGATTATAGGAGATTAGCTTCGATTGCTTCTGGGAATTTGATAAGCTCATAAACATAATCAACAAAGAACTTTCAGAATGCATATTGGCATAAGAGAAACTTACGAAACATTGCCAGAGCTCCCGAATAAGTTTCTGCAGAAAGAAAAAGTAAAATTTCCGTGCAAAGGCTGAGGAAGCAAATGAGAAAGAAAGAAAGAAGAAGGAATAGACAGTGACCAAGTTTCTTACGTGCTACGCTCCTGACATAAACTTTCAATGGTGAAATTGTTGTATGAAAGATCACTGCATAAACAAAGTTGTAAAGCAAATTATTATATATAGAGACGGAGGAACTCAGTCTTCCTCAAATCTATGCATAATAATTTCTAGCTGCAAAATTGAAATGCAACAGTGAAAATACTTTGGATTCTATAATGAAGAAAAAATGTCCACTGTCACCTACAAAATTGTAAGCATAAGGAGACATATAGCAAAATAATGTGCCAGCAGATAATGGAGCGAAAGTTAGCAAGAAAATCGTAAAGGAAGTGAAAAAGAAAGAGAAAGTTTGATCTGAAACAGCAAGCAAACTGGATGAATAACACAAGACGGTACTTTTGAAACAATGCACCGTTCATCCATATGGACAATGAGAAATACATTGCAAGATGGATCATTAAAGGAAAAAAGCACTTACATGTTATCTCCATTTCTAAGCATCCAATCAGGAACTGTTCCACTAAGCTGATTTCCAGTTAAGTATCTAAGACAACCCAACAAAAATATTTTATTTTTTTTGCATATTTGTAAATTTTAGAACTTTATATACACGACATAATAAGCATGTGATAGGCAAGAAGAGAAGAACAACAACAATTTTACATGACAAACACTTGTGCTCTTCTTATAACTGGAAGAAAAAGGATTTCGAAGAAATTAGAAAAGAAAAAAAATAAATTACTTACATGTAATCTTGACCTGCTTGTAGACCAGAATAGCTGCTTGGAATCGTTCCATTTAATCTATTAAAGCTGAGGTCTCTGCAACGTAACCAATTGCATTAAAAATCATCGCATCCTTAGCAAATTGGTAAGCAATACGTCAAAACCAGAAAGAAATGTGAAACTTGCATAAAACAACTGCAAAAGAATGCCAATGATGCAAGACAAAGATTACTGATCAATAGAAATAAGCAGAGAAACCAAATCTGTCGCGATGTATCTAGTTGATCTGTGTTACATATATGTCACAAAAGTTAAAAATGTAAAGCTAGATTGGATCAAGGAAGATGTTGATAATTAAACGAAATGAAGAAAATAGAAGATGATATTCAGAAAAAGTATTCATTAAGGCTTGCAACTTGATAAGAATTATCCTCATTCAAACATTGTGTTATAACAATCTGAGCCCAAAATTGAAAGCTTCTCTTGTTGTATCATCATGAGCATTTCAGTACTAAAATAGTTTACAATAATCCGAAATATCAGTGAGTAATATATACTAACAATGTTTTTAGTTTGGTCATTTCGCCCAGATATTCAGGTAGCTTTCCAATGATACTGCAACTCCTCAGTATTCTGCAATGGGAATAGAGTAAAATTATTAGACGAGAACAATGTCGAACATCTGTTGTGTGATACAAAAAGCTTTGAACTCACAATGTCTTCAAATTTTTCATGCCACTCAAAGGTGGAAAGGGTGCTTGAGTTCCATTTGTCAAGTCACTAATTCTCCTGCAAAATCAAATATAAAATCAGTTATGACCCATAATTCGAAATTGAGTTGATAGTTATTGAATAAAAAGACTTCACTGACAGATCAGTCATATTCACCAAAGAAGCAATGCCAGGAGGGATCGGCCCGCTCAAACCACTGCCTTGCATGACTCTGTCATCAAAAGATCTTTTCTCAAACAAACTCATAAAAGATAACTACCCAAGCAAACTACGCTTATAAGAGGAGGAAACTAGTACAATTTCTCAAGATTTGTCCAGTTCTGGATAAAATTAGGTATCTGACCAGTTAAACGATTGTCACCAACTCGACTGCATTAAATAAAAAATATGTCAATGTTATAAGTTATCAATTAACAAAAAAAAAAGAAGGAATGAAGATAAATTTGTGCTGAAAGAACACTTCAAAAACTTACAAGTCTTTTAATGCAGTCAATTGTGCAAGTGTTTCAGGCAGTTGCCCACTAAAGTTGTTGGACGTAAGATGCCTAAAATATGAATTGAACATGCAAAGCGTTAATCATACTCAAGCTTAAGCTAAAAACTCATTAAAAGTAAACAATTTTACAATAAACAATTGATTCAAAGAAAAAAGAAGAAGAAGAAGAAGAAGAAGAAGGAGAAGGAGAAGGAGAAGGAGAAGGAGAAGAAGAAGGAGGAGGAGAAGAAGGAGAAGAAGAAGGAGAAGAAGGAGGAGGAGAAGGAGCAGAAGGAGAAGAAGGAGAAGGAGGAGGAGGAGGAGGAGGAGGAGGAGGAGGAGAAGAAGAAGAAGAAGAAGAAGGGCTTCTTACATTTTCTCTAGCCGAATCAAATTTCCAAGTTCTGGAGGTAGAGATCCTGACAATTTATTGAACTCAAGAGACCTGCATTTATACGTTTACAGTTCAAATCATTTCTTTGATTAAAATAGAATTCATATAAGTAAACAATTGTATCTCGACTTACAAATTTCCAAGAGTGGTGATATTTCCAAGTTCTTTTGGAATTGGACCCGTTAATCTGTTTGCAAGAAGAGAGCTGCAACAATAAAATGAAGGAAACAAGTGTAAGACTCAGTAAAATGAACGATTTTGAATCCACTTTTAGTAATTGAAGCAGCTAAAGAAAGCGAGCAGACATGTTGACCAGTTGCATGCTTCCCCATTCTGGCGGGATTGTACCGTTTAAATAGTTACGTGTGAGGTCACTGCATCAAAGCAACACATTTAGACAGCCTCTGCGTTAGTTAACATAAGAAACATTCGACAATTCAGAGTGTTTTGCTGAAAGGAAGTGCCCATTTAATTCACTTTCTTATTCTATTAAAAAAAATGTGTGGAACAGCTTAAATCAGTTTATAAAATAGTTTCTCTTTATTTGCCAAATTACATCTAAAAAGTGCATTAAACCGACTTAATTTTATATAATAAGTTTTGTATAAACTCAACACACCAAGCGTCGCTCCTTCAAGAATTCATGTTCGAGTAACATGTTTTCTATCTTAAATTAAAACCAAAGCTCTTAGTTCAAGACTTCTTAACAAAAAATAGCCTCAAATAAAAAAGAACAAAAAAACCTTTTCTCTAGTCCCAATCTGGCATTTCTAGTTTGAAATTAGAACTGTTTTCCCATGTAATAAGTATCGAAACAATCAAGACCAAAAATAAGCAAAATCCTTATATTCTGAATTTTTTCAACTTAGAATAAGTTATATATGAAATAAATTTTCCGTAATTTTATTGATTTTCAAGACTCCTAATATCTATATTTATAGCAGTACAATCTAAATCCTAGTAGACCAAATAAATCTAACTACTCTTCAAACTTCTTTGGCATCTTTGGAAGATGGTTCATCTTGAGGCTTCATGGCTGGGAAGAGAAGCACCTCCTTGATACTCTGAGAATCAGTTAACAACATAGCCACTCGGTCAATACTCATTCCCCATCCAGCTGTACGAGGCAGTCCATACTCGAGAGCTGTACAGAATGTTTCATCCAAAGCCACAGCTTCATCATCACCCGATTGTAGACGCTTAGGTTGTTCAACACATCTCTGGCGTTGAACCACAGGATCATTCAACTCGGTGTATGCATTACAAAGTTCATGCTTGTTAACAAATAACTCAAGGCGTTCGGTCAAGCCTGGTTTTGATCTATGCCACTTTGCCAAAGGACTCATAATTTCAGGATGGTTGATGACAAAGGTAGGGTTTACACATGTTTTTTCCAGAAAAGTGCCCCACCAGTTCGTCTGGCAGGCGGGCTGTTGTTTGAGGAGTGGGACACTTGACGCCATATTTCTCACATGCAGCCACTAGATAACTGTTGGCTTCATCACTGGCAAGGTCCTTCCGTATATCCAAGTTTTCCATCTTCTCCAACTCCTCTATCATATCTATCCTTCTAAATGGTGGTGTAAAGTCAATTTCAATTGGATCTTTATCATGCCCATTTGCGTGATATCTAATTTTATAGCCACCAGTTAGTTTCTTCACCATTCCACTTAACAATTTCTCAGTGAGTTCCATCTTTGTAGTCTGCAAAAGCCATATGAAACTCACACATTGTAAACTCAGGGTTATGAGTTTAATCAATACCCTCATTTATAAACTGCTTCCCTATCTCATAAACACGGTCAATCCCACCAACAACTAGCTGCTTAAGATAGAGTTCGGGTGCAATGTGCATGTATAGTTCCATATTCGGTTCTTTCTGATATGTCACAAATGGACGAGCAGCTGCTCCACCAGCAATCGTGTTCATCATGGGTGTTTCAACCTCAAGGAAGCCAAGGTCGTCAAGAAATCTCCTAATATAAGTAATTATCCTTGCTCTTGTCTTGAATATTTGAGAACCTCCAAATTCAACATTAAATCTAGATAGCGTTGGCAATATCGGGTTTCCTGATCTTTCAAAATATATGTTTCAGGATTCCTAATGCATCTTGATGTCCAGATTTCAGTTTTCTTCACTTCTGAAGCAGGGCCAGCCTTTTGACTTGGCATCATTCGGAGACAATGGGATAGAACTATGAAAGAGGTTGGAAAAATGCTCAGCTCTTCCCTTTCAGTTTTTCCTGGAAATCCGGTGACACCAACAATATCCCCATGCATCACGGTAGCGTGGAACTCGGAAAATTCAGATCCTTCCACGCCTGACTTACTTGCATCAGCCAGAATGTCAGGGAATCTGGCGATTTAAGATACGCAGAATAACAAGAGCAATCACACAAGAACACAAGATTTACGTGATTCGATCAATAACCGATCTACGTCCACGGACAGAGCACAAGTAATTCTACTATTCAGAGTAAAAAACAAGCACAATGGCTTACAACGGCGTTCAAAAACCTCCCAAGACGTTCTCAAGCCCCCCTTATATAGTTAACAAGTAGTACAAGTCAAAACTAATTAGGAAAATCCCAATTGGAACCCTAATTCTCATCAGAATCGGTTACACGGTCAAGGAATCAAAGACACGGACAGGACTCTTCGACACACGGTCACGCCCACGCCCGTGTAGCTCCCCGTGTCCGTCCAACAACTCTTTTTCCTTCACAAATCCGTCCTTCTTTGGCTTGTATCACTTCCCATAAGGTTTTAGCTTCAAT
>CAODLS010950850.1:0-19033 GCA_948243855.1 Flueggea neowawraea | reverse complement strand
TGGCTGCCACCTTATGCCATCTATCAGGAGTGTCCTTGTCATACACAGCTAAAGCATTCTCAAATATCTTGTTCTCTTGCGGTGTCCATTTTGTGTTCTTGGTTTCTTCTATTAGCCAACTTGTTGAAATATATGAAGATGATGGAAGCACTTCCATTTCCCACTTCATTGGACCAAAATTAAAGAACAAAAAACATTGCCAGTGAATTAAAACAAAAAAGAAAGCTATAAGTTTATATATCTTCTGATGAAACAGGAGGAGAACCCAGATGGGGAAATGCAGAGAAGTCGAGGTTTCACTACAAAAATATCAGTGTTATATCAAGAGGCACATTTGTGAAGGAATCAGAATAGCTTTTTTGTGTGCAGTCATAACCATCAAGAATCTAAAAAGAACCCAACTTTAATAAATGCAAAAATTTTAACAAACCAAATCAATCTATTACAAGATTGAAATTAACAAAACCATTCACCCAGATCTGACCATTGTTAGAAACAAAAACTGCTAAGAAATTGGGAAAACTTAGGAACTTGCAAGTGAAACCAGCAAACCACTTCTCTCTCCAGCATCAAATTCAACACTTTTTTTTGGTTTTGGATATTTGTAGCAATAAAGACTGCAGAGAAACCAGGGGGAAAAAAAAGGTGGGAATGGAAAATCTAAGTGGGGAAGAGGTTAGGTTAGTTGTGTGAAGAGAAGTGAAAAAGCTGCGTAAAGATCTCTTCTTTTTCTTGCTTTTGTCTTGAGGTTTGAGCAATACAAAGAAGAGAAAGTGTAAAGCGATGAACCCTCCAGTGAGATATAAATGCAACACCACAAAAGAAAGACACACACAAGCTTGAAAGAATGAATCTTAAATGCTTTATTTTTGGGTTTTTGATAGGAGAGAAACAGAGAGAAGAGTGAAGGTGGTGGGTTGTGATTGGAGAGTATGCGTCTGTAATTCTGCAAAAAACAAAGCTTTTAATAGGCTACTAGTAACCACGGTCTTTGAAATCGTGTCGTGAAACATTTGCTTAATATTTTTATTGCTATTTTATTAAAGTCTCTAATTTCTAGCCCCTTAATTTTTTCATCTGTAACCAAGAGTTACTTTAAGAGTCTCGCGGAACACTTACTCAGCTTTTCACTAAACATAATTTTATTTTAATCTCCAACTTTTATCTACTACTTCATTTAATACTTTCTACCCGAAATTCATTAAAATAAAAATAGTTCATTCAAATAAAAATAGTTCATTAAAATAAAAATATTACATTAAAATAAAAATAATTCATAAAATTTAAAAATTAAATTAAAATAAAAGAGTTACATTAAAATTAAAATATTACAAATAAAATATTAAATATTACATTAAATTAAAAATACTACAACCCATATTTTTCACAAATTTTTTTATAAGCGTATTCATGCAAACGCCGTACCTCGAGAGTCATGTTCGACGCATATTTATTGAGCATCGCTATGTCTTCCTTAAGCTGTTGATTTTTGAGATACTCCATTTTTCTCATTCGATCTCGAACTGTTGTTCTTTTTCTTTCTTTCTATTAGATTCAGCTGTTTTGAAAACTTTGCGATTTAATTCTTTTTCGAACAACATGCAATCCAAAATAGACACAACTTCGAAGACGTCATTTGATGTCGACTTTTCTTTCTCATGCACATTGTGTTTCGCCTTTTACTTGGTTCTTGGCTCTTTTCCTTTGGCCTTATCTCAGCCCATTGGACGAGCCTCTTGGGTAAAACTAGTCTTATCTCGGCCCTTAAGAGTTGAGAGAGTTTGAGAGAGAGAAATGAGTGTTTGAAATGTAGAAATGAGAGAAAAAAATGTATTTAGGGAGATATTTATAGGAAAATGGGTAAAACTAGCCGTTATGGACCAAAATGGTAATTTTTTGGCCTCCAACGGTACTCAAACGGTAATATTACCGTTGAAGTAAATCTGACCATTGGATCAAACCGATCCAACGGTTATATTTTGATTTAAAAAAATAATGTGTCAGACGCTGGACCAATGAGCCTCGCGCCTGATACATGTAGCATGTTCTCCCGCAGGAGGATGAACTACATTTACCGCGTCCTCGTAAACCGGGCTATGAACGGGGTTACAAGCATCCTTATTATAATTGTTGCAACATTTGTCATACACTCTCTCTCTCTTAAAGTGTCCTTATTTTAGTTTTCTTTTTTTCCCCTTTTAACATTTTGATATTATTTATTCTATCAAATAAATCCAATATTTCGATATTTAGAGTTTATTTAAAGAGCGCCAATTTAATGGATAACAAATAACAAATTAGAGAAACAGTAAAAAAAAGTAAACAGAGTGACATTAATGTCAAAAAAATATGTTAAATACTCTATATTATTTGCTAAAAATATGTTATGTGTTGGTGGTGTAAATATAAGATATAGAAAGGGTCTTTCTTGCAGTAAGATATAGAAGATTGAATAGTAAGAAATAAATTCTATTATATAAAAGGTTAAATAATAAAAAATAAATTCTCTTTAAAAATAAATGAAATTGAAAGCGTTGTTAGCTGATGGGAAATGATGAAAGCTCAGTCAATGAAATAGACAACGCGTACATTGGCGTACTATTGAACATTCAATAGTTCCAAATCAGGTCTAAGCAAGAGATGCATATTTCTCCTAATATATGAATTATCTCACACATTTTTTCTCATATACCAAAACTATGATAATTCTAGACTTTTTTAATTTATTCAATCTATGCCTATTGTGGGGACAACCCATTCAAAAACTAATTTTACATTCGATAATTACTACAAAAATAGTTGTAATGTGATTTTTCCAACAGAATTTTTGCCCTCCATGAAGACATAAATGAAAAAAAGAAAAAAGATTGCATTAATTTGATAATTTTTTCATTTTGTCAGAAAAATTCAATAAATATTTGAATATCGAAATGGACAAGGTGGCTTGTTACAATTTCATAGCTACCAATAAGTTTAAACAATGTAAGTTCATAAATTAATTGACAAATACAAAATAAAATTTGTTTTGGTAAACAATAATCAATATATATAATACTTATCCAAAAAAACTTAGCGTATAATATATTTTGGGTTAGACTCCACTTATGCAAAAAATAAATTTTTTGAACTTACTCTTCATATTTATCATCAATTGTATTTAAATTTAATTATTGATGTAACTTACTTTTTTGAATCTAATCATAACCAGTAAATCTAAAAACAATGGATGGTGATGATAAAATTAAAAAAACTTACTTTTAAAGAAAGTGGAGCCTTCCCCATATATTTTTCTTTAATTTTCCTAAATAAATTTCTACCTATGCAAAATACTATGTGAGCTAAATACAAAATATGTTTTGTCTAAAAAAACAATATTCCACACTTTAAATAATTTATCATTTTAAGAAAAAAATTATCATTTATTCTTGTTTTTAGTTCATCAATCTCCCTTTTTTTCTTTGAGTAAATAAATCAAAATTCTATGAATTATTTAGTGTTTGATTTTGATATATTAAATAGTAAATAATAAATATTTAATAAAAAAATTAAAAAAAATAATGTGTTTTTTAAAAATTATAATATATTAAATATATAATATACTTTGATATACTATAAATCTAACATCTCCAATTTCGTTGCCTCCAAAATCAGTAAAAAAAATAAACAAAAAATTTAATAAAAAAGGGAAAGATGTGGGCCCACAACACTTGTAATTGGGCGTTCTCCAACATAATTGAACAGGTTATGATCGCAAGGAGCTGGCTCCTTGGCAAAGCAGTCCACTTTGCATACGTGGCATGACAACATTAGCCCCAGACAGACCATATCATAGTGCAATGTAGAAGAAGCCAACATCATTGGTTCTCCAATGAGTTTGATCCACGTCATCCATTGAATGTGTTGTAATGAGACCGAGTGTATGAAATGATCGTCGAATTCCTCCGCCAACCAAGCCCAGCCAACCACCACCTCTCACATCTGCTCTCGCCTTTTCTGAAATTTAGTGCCGAATAATGCCTTCCTCACGCGCGCTTCTCAGCGCTTGTTCTCACAGCAAAATCATCCGTACACTAGCAGTACCGGCCACCGGTGGCCATTCATTTTTCCGAATTTTTAGATTGAGGAAAGTAGATTTTTTTTTTCACAAATGCGCTAGCAGATTATATATTGCTAAATGAAATTATACAATCCCAACCATGCACTCGTCACACCAACCGAGTTAAGTCAATCTAGTTGATTTAGCTTGTTAGTAAGTATAGGCATTTTATTCAAAAAAAACTAAATTATACAATTAAACATTGATAAAAAAAATATACAATTAATCAACTTCATTAACAACATAGTACAACTGATGTGAAAATTCTAAAAAATGATACTATTACACTTACATCTTATATTTGTCGTACTCTTTTTTTTTTCTTTTGTTATAAAGTTATGTGTAGAGATGCATTTAAAAGGGGTCACGAGACCGATTTTATATTCTCTTAAAATATAATACATATATAAGATGTATTTATAATTCATTTATAGTACATTATATGTAATTATCGTCGATTCCCCAAATGAATTTAGTTCTATGTCCATTAATTGTCATATGTACTGCTCAAGTTTGTTCTTTCACATCCTTTTCTGCTAAAATCAACAATGTCTTAATTGTGAGTCCATTGATCCTACAAATTTTTCGTTACAAACATTAAGTATATACATTGTCGTCAAACTAAAACAACTTTAACACCAAGTTTATTCTCTCTCAAAATATCAATATAATAGAGTGCACAGTGCTTTAAAACCCATCTATTATTTATCCAATTTACAGCTTCATCACACACTTGTATGTGAATATCTCAGCTAAATTGAAAACAAAAATAAAAAATTATCTGAACTAAAAAATAAAAATAAAAAAGTTGCCAAAATTTAGAATAGGATGAAAAAAAAAACCTAAAAAAAACACTAGGAGATGGTAGAGTACAAGAGCTGTACAAATCACAGTCCCTGTGGAAAATGTTTCACGCTGTACCAAGAACCTGGCCAGCCTGGCATGTTCATAGGCAAACCACGATGGCGCGTAACAAACACAGTCGAAAAATCTCCACTGTGGGCCACCGTGTGTCACTGGCCACGCGTCTAATATTTACTTCTTTTTTAAAAAATATATTTAAATTTGATCGTTGGATCAATCAGATTCAACGGTCAGATTTACTCAAACGATAATATTACTGTTGGAGTACCGTTGAGAGCCGAAAAATTATCCTTTTGGTCTTTGGTACCTAACGGCTAGTTTTACCTATTTTTCTATAAATACCCTCTAAACATATTTTTTTATCATTTCTTCACTTCAAACACCAATTTATCTCTCTCAAACTCTCTCAATTCTTAAAATTTCTCTCCAAATATTTTTTCAATGGATCTCCAAATGTACGCGTGTATCATATTACACAAAATGATCGTTGAAGATGAAAGTTACGCCGTGACAAACTAGATAGGAGAAAGATACAACCATTAAGCGAATGCAGCACAAGGAGGTCAATCCGACTTTGTAATGTATATCCAAAAGTTTACCGATATTCGTGATCGTAAGCAAAATTATCATCTCCGAGCGAATTTGATAGAGCATATATGGAACAATCGTGAAGAATAATACTGAATTTTATTTTCATATATTATTATTTTATTTTAAGACATTATAAACTTTATTTTAATATATTTTTATTTTTAATATAATATTTTTATTTTAATGAATTATTTTTATTTGAATGAACATTTTTTATTTTAATAAATTTGGGGTAGAAAGTATTAAATAAAGTAGTTAGTAAAAGTTAAAAATTAAAATTAAATTATATTTAGTAAAAAATTAAATAAAAGTCTAACGGAACTCTTAAAATAATCTTTCAATTACGGATAAAAAAATTAAAAAATTAATAATTTTAATAAAATAATAATAAAAATATTAAACATATATTTTTATTTTATTTTAAATAAATTAGGGTCCCTTCTGATGTCAATACAACGAGAGCGGTCCCCTTCCGATGTGACCAACTGCTCCACTGCTCTTGTCCCGTCCCTCTCTTCCCAATCTCATTGGATATCTACACGTCTTTATTTTTATTTCCAAAATAATTTTCTTTTTTTTGGAAAAAAAATGAAGAATAAAACCTTTGGAAAGAAACCTGTCACATTGGCCTTTTTGGCCCTGCACTGATTGCACAAGTATTGCATCTCTCTGGGTTCATTATTGGTACTTTCGGTTGCGTTAGTTTTCAGTGCACATCCATTACAAGTGATAAATGTTTTTATAAAATTTTTGAATAATTATGCCTAATTAATGAATAAATTATTTTTTAAAATAAACGCAAATACAACATACAAAATTGTCTTAAGATGATAAAATATTTACATAAATTTTTATTTTATTTTAAATAAGTTAGGGTGTTTATTTTCCAAATTTTTCTTGAGGAATCTTTATGGAACATATAACTCAATGCTAAATTTACAAACAATATTAATATAAATAAGTTTTTTAATTTAATTTTTGTTTAATATGGAGTGTGTTATATCATTGTGTGGCAAAAAGTATTTCTTGTAAACAATATTTTGAGCAAATGTTGCTTTTATTTTCCTTAATTTATCAGTTTTTACGAAGAATTTCGTCATGTTTTATAAAAGAAATGGCATTTATATAGGTTCAAATATTATAAAATTTGAAAATAAATAAGAAAAAACGGTGGAAAAGAATTGAGAATTTGTTAATAGAACATTTTATTGGCTCAAATAGTATTCACAATATGGAATGATCCATCGAAGAAATTCTAAAAAAGAAATGGTCAAGAAAAAATTATTAAAAACAAAAAATTATCAAAACCCATAAAATCTCGAAAAACATAATAACAAGACAACAATTCAATCATAACCAATACTGCCTGCGGTGCTACGACCGATCCCACCTACCCAAAATCAATTTCGGACCAACCCAGAAGCTAAAATCAAATAAAAAAATTAGACTATATTTAATTGAGAAAATAATTTTATGTTTTATGTTTCTATTTTTTATTTTATTTCTATTTTTTAAAATAAAATAAAAAAAAAAAGAAAATTTTATTGTTACATGAACAAAATTTTCATTTTTCTATTTTTATTTTTTTAAAAAAATGAAGAATTTTCACAACTAAATAGACCCTCAGATTTACGAAAAAATTTTGTAGGGCACCATTCCACCATACATCTTGTAACTGCTAAACCTCAAAAACAAGAGCTGGTTTTGTGCCCTAATTTTTAATGTAATGTAGCTATATTAACTTACCGCTCGGCAACACCAAAGCTAACCAGCTTGGTTAGCTACAGCCACATTCATGCCAAATTGGACTAATCACAATTTGTAAATCAAAAGAAAAACGAAAGATCCAAACTTACCAATGAGCATCTAGGTTTCACCTCAATCGGGTGCTTGCTTTGTAAAAAAGAAATGATTGGGAGGGTTTGGAGAGGTATCGAAATTGATGAACCCATCACCGTTAGCATTAAACTCCGTTAACATTTTCTCAAGCTCCTCGTTGTTGGCGTTGTGGGCAAGGTTAGACATGATGGAGCCGAGCTCAGAAAAGGAGATATTACCGTCTCAATTGACTTTGAAATTATTGAAAATTTGATCTTATATAAATAATATGATATGATTAGATAAAATAAAATGAGTAAAAAACTGAAATATATATATATATAAATAATTTTTTTTTGAAATTTAAATTTGTTTAAGATAATTACAGATTATTAAATTTTTTTGAAACAGATAAAGTTTAGATTTTTCATTGAGATAATTACAAATTATTTTAAAAAATCAATGTATTTGTAATTATTAAAAAATAAATAAGAGTATAACAATCTAAATTTTTTTTCTTACATCTATACATTTATATATATTATGATTATGATATATACTGGTACTGCCATTTGCTCACATGTATGGAACCCGTGTCTCACGCATAGTTGGCATTAAGACCTAATTTAAGGCCCAATACTATACTAAATTTATCGAGTTTTATTATGAATTTTTTTATTAAATCACCCAATATTTATATAGACCAAAAGTGGATAAAACTTTAGAGTTTTATAAAGTTTAATACTTTGATTAAGTGAGAAATAGTATGTGCTAATTCACCATAGCTCTCGATGAATAGTAAGATTATTTATTTTCTTAAATAATAGTCAACTGCTTTTAGAATTAGAATATTAATAATTTTTTCTATTTTTAAGGAGTATTATTATTTTTTATTTGAATTCACATGGTTAAAGTCAGCTCAAGACTAACAATTAACTAGTACTATACAACAAATCATTAGTCATGAGATTTAATTAATGATTTCATTAATCGGCAAAATGATTTTGAAACAAATGAATATTCTTATCCTAAAAGTAATTAATATGAACATTATTTGAAGTTATTTTTTAAAGAAATCTTTTCACGAAATTTTCTTGAAATTAAGTTGGAAGAATATTGAAAATAAAATAATGTTTTGGAGAGGGTTTTTACAAGGGCAAAATTCACTGTGTAACGTTGAAACAAAGGACCACAAAATGATTATTGTCCAGAGCAAAAGAGGACCACCAAAACCAAATGATTGTATTTAAAATTGGGAGGCCAAGACGTGGAAAAAGCCAACTCATGAGGACCAAATTCGGATTGTACTGTACGTGTCGTTATGAGCTTTCTCACAAAGTGAGGCCCAAAATGGTAAAAAAGACACTTTCTATTCACATGTAAAACGCTCTCTGGCTAGGCCACCACCACACCACGACCATCCTCTCTTTTATTGGCTCCTCGAATCAAGCACCCTATTTAATGTCACGACGTGAACTTTAATGCCCTCTTCCAATTTTCTTCTCTTTTCTTTGTTTGGTGTCTTCAATGTGCAAAATCTAAAAATCGTTTCTACATTCTGTAAATCTATAAGCATCTCGAGTTAGAATATTAGTTGGTGTTATATTTTCAAAAAAATATAATTTCCTTTTTTTTCCACTTCAATGGAATCGAATTCTTGAGCTTTCTTGCTGAACACAACTTTAGTCGTCAATAATAGTACTAAATTACAAGTTTATTATGGCCAGCTTAAAGGTGAAAAATCTCTTCCTAATAATTACAATTCTATCAATTATTATAACATGATATTTGACTAATTCATATTCAAACTAATAATTTTACAGACGATAATACTCTCTCGATCTAGATTTTAAAATTTTCCAATCTCTAAAGTTTGAATTCGAAACCTTTAATTAATATATATAAAATAAATTTACTTCATTTCATCTCAGCCTCAAGGTTAATTAGGAATTAAATTTGAGCAAATGTATAACACAGGTTTTAAATTATAATATATTAGATAAAATTTAATGTACACTATGGTAAATAAATAAATAAAAATAAGCATAGATGTCTAATAACCTCGTATTATGTTAATAGGAACATGCAACATTATTGTAAGCATGAATCAACGTCAAAATGTATAGATATATTCAAATGATTGAAGATCAAATGTTAAGTATAGTTGTTGTCCTTAATTTTCAACTAAAAAGGAAAGAGATCCAGATTATGATTGTCATAAAACAAGTACGTACTGTTAATCATTGCAATTAATTAACAAAGAGGAACTTTTTTACAAATTTAGGCATGTTTATATAATATAGTCTAAGTTATATATTTCTTTCATGTGCGATCTTGTTGGGAATACAATTTTTTTATATATGTTTTTGTTTGAAACTCATGCAAGTAGGCTTTTTTTTTTAAGAATTCAATCGGGAAAAAAAATCTCTCGAAAATTGTTGCTTCTGTCAAATATTCTTCATGTACTCATCACATTGTTTATTTGAAAGTGTATAAACATTATGGAAAACATACACAAAATTATATCTTATAAACAAATATTTATTGGCTGTTGGCACTATTTGGATTAAATAATGAAAAAATTAGTTGGCTTAAGGGCTATAGTTGAATTCTTTTTTTTTTTTTTAAAAAAGGACCAATTGGGTAAGATGTACCCTTCAAAAGTGAAGATGCCACTAAATAAGTTAATCATTTAACACTCTTTCTAGTTGTTCCATATAAAATTGTCTCATTATCATTGTATTTCTTATTTTTCCCTGTCTATGTAAAGTCCAAGCTTGCATCTCGTGCATGAATTAAGAAACTAAAGTTAAATTGCCTCCAAGGAGAGGGGGAACTAAAAAGGATAAATTAAGTCCTAAAAATAATATCGAGAATCAATTTTTTGATCGTAATGTTGAAAGCAACTATAGTATTATTAAATTTTATGTGGGTGCAATTATGTTCATTATGTGGCATTGATTAAATTTGAACAAGTTCTAATGTGAAAGATAACTTCTTCAATTAATTAAAGAGGCTAAAAAAATATGCCCTTTCCCTTTTCAAAGATAGACTTTTCCTTGCTTTTTTTCTTTATCATACAATTTACCTTTTAACATTTCGCGTTTCTAATCTCTTAAAATTTTGTCTTATCCCATTCGCAAAGTCAATTTAATTAGACTAACTCAGTCCAAGAATGAGTTGAGACAATTAAGCTCGTATTTTTCCCCAAATTTCAAGGGTACTTATGGGGTAAGATAACCATTTTTGTCGATTGAAGATAGGGAAAATTATTTTCCGATAGGTATAGGACATATGGGGGGAAATGTAATCCCAACATGTGACACAAACTGGCCCTTTAAGAAGAGGGTAGAGCCAAGTAGGGGAGGCCAAGACTCTTTCTTTAAAATAATAATAAACAGACAATTAATAATTGAATAAGTCTAAGCGTAGGGAAGTTTTGGCAGCACCACCATTTTCGTTTCCATTAAAGGAAAGATTCCATTTTATTTTTAATATGTTGTTTCCTAAAAAAATTCAAAAATTTCAGACAACAATATTGAGATTTTGGGTCTACCCCGCCCCGCCTCCCTATACTATGCGCGTGCATCAATTCATGTGCTCTTCTACAACTTGCAACAACCAACACTTACGCCAACAATTATATCCGGTAGTAATTTTTGGTGCGATAATATAATATTTTGATATATAATTATGATATAACATAATTAATATGAATTTAATTTTTATTGTATTTATATCACATATATTAATGTATGAGATGTAAATAATATAATATGATTATGATACACTTAATACAAATTATTATTCGCATCTCAATTCTTCAAATATTTATTTTCAAGTACTCAACTCATGAGCAATTTTTTTGAAATGCTTTCTTGGATATGAATCGGTTGTGTTTATGTCCATTATCTCATAAGAGTAAATATATTTGGTATTTTTGCAGGAAATAAATAGTGAAATCCTTCTAAGTTATGAAATAAAAAAGAAGATAAGAAAAAGAAGAAGAAGTGAAAATAAAGCTTTCATGTAAGAGCAACGAAGACGAAGTTGAAATGTTTTATTCATTTGGAAGAGAAATGAAATAAGCTAGGGAAAAAAGGCCAAAAAAAAAGAGAGTTCTATCAAGTCAGTAAGAGGAAGCACATTGGTGCAATTGAACAGTGAACTCGAGCTCGATTTTGAGCAAATTGTAGTATGTAATTCTGAGCATCTAACACTACGAAGTGAACAGCGGAGATTGTTAAAGTGAAATCTTCTTTATAATGGTCTTTTTTGATCTACCTAGGTGAGGAACATCCAACTTTTTTTTTCTATTAAAACCGATTATTTCTATTAAACATACTTGTACTTGTAATTAAAAAAAAAAAGTGATTTGTTCGTGTTCATTGTTTCAAGAAAATTATTTATATTAATTTTTTATATTTAAGTATTTTGATTGATAAAGTAAATAATTTTAATATTTAAAAATTTGAATTAAAAAAATTAAATTATTGATTCAAGGGTAAGAAAAAGACTGAAAGGAGCCTTGTAGTTCAGCTTTTATGGCCTATGTTGTTGCCTACATCGACCCAAAAGACTTCTTTCATTTTCCGAAGGCCATGCAAACAAAAGTGAAGCCAAACAAAGCCTAGCAACACAAGCTATGAAAACGCACAGCCCAAATAAGCCTATTTCACTAGTCCATTATATAATCTTTCCATCATCCTTCGAAAAAAGTTAATTATCGAGGAACTCTTGGGTTTATTGTACTCTTTTACTAAATTTTAATTTTTTTTATCTTTCATTCAGTTATTCGAATGATGAAATGAAGTATAAAAGTTACTGAATTTCATTCTTTAGAGTTATAAAAGGATTAAAGAGAGATTTTTGAGAAGATATAATACCATAACAAAATATGTATAATTCAAAAGTGTCCAAGTAATAAGTCCTTAGAAATATACCAATGGCCTAGTAGCTTATTTTGCATAGGAGTCAATTCTACTGTTAATGTTAGGAAAAATACAGTATGGGAAGGGGAATTTCTAAAGATTTTGAGACATGAAAACATTGTCTTTTAGGTATTTATTTGTCATCATTAGAACTACAAAATGGAATTCTGCAAATCACGTTCAGGATTATTCAAAATTTAAGTTAAAATGTTTGCAGACATTATAACTTCTGTTGAAAACTTCTTTATTTATAGAAGATGAAAGGACACAATAAAGAACGATTGGGAGAACCAGTTTCCATGAATTGGCATGTGTTGTTAATGATAATTAAAAGAACCTGTTCAAAATTGTGAATTGGAGACCTCTGGGTGAACTGGAGACCTTCGGACACTTTCGGAGACCTCTGGGCATGAACCAAAAATAATTTCGGTTGTGGACTAAACTTATTTTCTCAAATGCCCCCAAGTGCCCAAGTGTTTATCAAAGACCTTAAATATATATTTATTTTAGACCTAATCTATTTTCATTTTCCATCTAATTTGAATTATCAAGAGTTTACCAATATTTAAACTAATACTTGACTCTTCTCTTCTTTAATGTGGGATAAAACCCATATACACACAAATTATACTTACAATCTCCCACTTAGTTTGTGCGAATTTGGTATAGTCATAGATGTAGCTAGACGCATACATAAAAGTAACTTTCGTTTTAAAACTTTAGTTAGTGTGAGCAATTTAATAAATTAGCAAAATTACAAGTGGCCTAAGCTTAAACTACAGTTCTTTCTGCTAAATCGGAATTACCATACACGTATCGCTACATATGACTTCAAAAGAAGTTCCCATAATAACCAGCACTATTAAGGCCATGTGCTACATCCTGAATTCATAAACATTTACAAAATTCTATTTACTTTACTAAAAGCAGCACCATTCCAAATGCTCATATAGGTGAAATGATTCCATTAAGAGTGTTTGTGCTACACTCACCTATTGAATTCCATTTTGATGATGATGAATACAAAACATCCATGAAAGAAGCTCAAAGTTACAGACTTGCTGATATCTGGTCATAAAGTACTTTAAGAGTCATCAAAGCACATTGATGCATGCAAAGCTGGTTCCTACGTACAAAAAGACTGGGCAAAACACGTAGATGACAAACAGATCTCACTGGAATTAATCTTGGCTTATCTACGCACGCAGAAGTAGTGCAACACACGTAGACGAATTTCAGATTGATAAGGAGAAGACGAAGGCACGCAAAGGCACGTTGAGAAGAGTTGAAGGTGCGTAGAAGAGAAAATGTGTAATTTTTAAAGAGTTATTCTACTAACGTAGAAGATAGTGCAACACACGTAAATGAGGATGAGCTGGACTAGCTGACAAAATCAAGACGCTCCTCGAAAATTTGAATTTGAATATTCTCTAACACAAACCATGTGAAGAATCAGAGGTGTAGTCTTTGAAAGAACGACTATGCACGTAGATAAAGGAACAACGCACGTAGCAAGCCACTAGGTGAAAAATTGCATATTCTAGAACTCAGATCAATGCACGCAGAACATGGTACAAAGCACATAGATCATGAGTCTATACACGTAGAAACGAAGCAAAGCACGTAGATGTTGATCCACTTAAAGTCGATACCACTGGATTTCTTGCAATGCACATAGATTTGCTATCAATGCATGCAGAGCTTAGATGGAACAAGATACTATGCACATAGATGGTAGCAACACGTGTAGAAGGCAATGACGTCATTATTAGATAGAATTTATATCTGTTTCACAACAGCTACTTCGAGGCTTCAACGACTATTTTCTTATGAGTGGCTATAAATAGACGTCTCAGAGCAGAAGGAATGAGAGAGAAACAAGAGATACCTTTGTCAAGACTTGCTATTCATTTTATCTCTCTTTTCTACATTTCTAACCCATTTGAGCTATTGTGCTGGCATACATTTATGGGTTGGTGTGAACCTAAATTTGCTATATTCTTGGGTTTATTTTGTAACAAGCAAAGTTATTTGCTTGGGGTAGTTAGATTTCCTTGTTGAGCCTTAGAAAAATAAGAGTGGTTGCTAGTGAGCCTTAGAAAACTAGTGGTGAACGGTTTTCTAGTTAAGCCCACAAAAACTAGAGGTTTGGTTTGCTAGTTTTGTCCTGAAAACAAGTAAATACGGTTTTCTAGTTGAGCTTGCAAAAATTAGTGGAACGGTTTGCTAGTTGAGCCCCAAAAAATTAGTAGTTTGGTTTGCTAGATGAGCCCGCAAAAATTAAGAAAACAATTTGCTAATTGAGCTTGCAAAAACTAGTAGTTTGGTTTGCTTGTTTTGTCCGTAAAACAAGGTGTAACAGTTTGCTTGTTGAGCTAAAAAAAAGTAGTGTAAACGGTTTGTCTCCACTCGTAAGAGAGGAGTTATTGGATTGAAATTCTCTAGTGGATCTAGAGGAGTGAATATAGGTCAAAAGGACCGAGCTACTATAAATTGAGGCTTTGTTTTCTCTCTCCCTTAGTTTCTTTACTTTACCTTGCATTTGATTTATTTTGTTTGTGAAATATATGGCATCGGTTGTGGCCACAACTCTATATCTAGTAACAAATTTCTCAACCATTTGGCTTCCTTTCCGCCGCTGATAAGGCAATAAACTCTGACTCCATGGTCGAATGCGTTATGCATGTTTGTTTCTTGAAAGCTCAAGAGACAGCTCTGTCTCCTAACATGAAAATCTATCCAGAAGTTGACATTTTGTCATTAGTACTTATTATCCAACAGGCGTTGGAATAACCTTCTAACACAACAAGAAAGCCATTAAAAAACAATCTCATGTCTTTGGTCCTTTTAAGATATCCCAGAACTCTTGCTATCGCTTTCCAATGCATTAGTCCTGGATTTTTAGTATACCTTGAAAGATTGCATACTACAAAAACTATATTAGGTCTAGTACAATGCATAGCATACATTAGACTTCCTATAGCATTAGCATACTCGACTTGAGCAACAACTCTAACAGGATTTTTAGTCAAATGAATGGAAACATCATAAGGAGTATTTGCCACTTTAATGTGTAGATGATTAAACTTGGATAATGTTTTCTCAATATAATGAGATTACCATAATGCAAACCCCCCAATATGGCTTTCAACTTTGACACCTAAGATCTTGTCTACCTCACCTAAATTTTTCATTTGAAATTTTGAGGATAGAGAAGCCTTAGTGTCGTTTACACCATCTATGTTTGTACCTATTATAAGCATGTCATCAATATAGAGACATATAATTGCACCAAAGTTATCTGTGAATTTAGAATAAATACATCTATCATCACCATTATGCTTGAAACCATATTCTAAAATCACTGAGTTAAACTTTTCATGCCATTGCCTTGGAGCTTGTTTTAAATCATACAATGATTTTGTTAGTTTGTGTACTTTGAGCTCATTTCTTGGTAAAACAAAACCTTTAGGTTGTTCCATATACATATCTTCATCAACATCACCATTCAAGAAGCTGTTTTAACATCCATTTGATGAATATATAAGTTATAAATGGAAGCTAAAGTAAACAACAATCTTATAGAAATAATCCGAGCAACATGAGCATAAGTATCAAAATAATCAATACCCTCTTTTTGCCGAAATCTTTTAGCCACCAACCTTGCTTTAAAGACTTTATCATCTTTTATTCTGAATTCCCTTTTACATCCAATAGGTTTACAATTAGGAAGTAAATCAACCAAAATTCATGTACCATTTGATAATAAAGAATCCATTTCATCATTTATGATGTCTTTCCAAAAAGACAAATTTCTTAAAGCCAAAGCTTCATTATATGTTTTAGGAGTTATATCCTCCTTTACATTTAATAAGATCAAAATCTTATTAAGTACATTATTATTTTTATCACCTTTCACAAGAAAAACAATGGCTTGAGAAGAAATGAAATCAAGATCCAATACCTTTTTTTTTTCTAGTTCTTTGACTTCTCCTTATTTCCACGTGTTCTTGAAATTTAGTATTTTTATTATCAACAAGTAAAGGAGAACTATAACTATTAGGAATATTGGTTTTATCCAGACTGTGGTCAAAAAGTTTACGGAGGTCTCCACGTTTGTGAGACCGTCACAAGTTTTATTTTCAAGAAATTGATCATCTCTAGATCCACAATTACATTAAACTTCAAGTCTAACAACCTATAGGCTCTGGAATTTTCAGCATATCCTACAAATATACTTTGTAGAGCTCGTGACCCTAATTTTGTTCTTTTAGGATCTAGAATTCTATAAAAAGCTAGACAACCCCAAACCCGAATATAATTTAAATTTGGTTTTTTACCATTCCATAATTCATAAGGGGAAGTCTTTGTTGTCTTTTAGCGTATTCTATTATGTACATGACAAGCACCAAGTAATACTTATTCCTAAAGATTGAAAGGTAGCTTAGAACTTAGCAACATAGTATTCACCATATCCACAAGGGTTATATTCTTTCTCTTAGCCAATCCATTCTGCTGAGGAGTGTAAGGTGAAGTTCTTTGATATATTATTCCATGTTCTTCACAAAAGGAAGTAAATACTACGGAAAAATATTCTCCACCTCTATCACTTCTAAGTACTTTTATTTTCTTTTCATTTTGATTTCAACAACTGATTTATACAACTTAATCTTGTCAAAACTTCATCTTTATGCTTCATAAGATAGATATAAGTATACCTAGAGCAATTATCAATGAAAGTGGTAAAATATCTATTTCCTCCTTTAGTCAAATGACCATTCAATTCACATATGTTTGAATGAATAATTTGTAAAATTTTAATATTTCTTTTAGACTTAGGAAATGGTAACTTAGTCATTTTAGCTTGAATGCAAACTTCACACTTGTCATGATTATCATTTTCGTATGATATATAACCATGTTTAGCCATAAATTTAAGTGACTTAAAATTTACACGTGCTAAGCATGAATACCATAAATTAATTGATGAATCAACCATATAAACAAAAACATTCTTATTATTATTAACAATAGAATTTACAGAAAGTTTGAACATTCCATCACAAGCATATCTCTTCCCAAAAAGACCCCATTCTTTAAGAGGATAAGTTTGTTGAATTGTAAAACAGTCTTGAATCCTCCCTTACAAAGCAAGTTTGCAGAAGTTAAATTCTGCCTAATTTCTGGTAGATGAAGAACATTGATTAAAGTCAATTTCTTTCCCGAAGTAAAATGGATTTCGATGGTTCTTTTTCCATGAACTTTGATAGCATTATGATTTCCCATCAACGCTTCATGTCCTTCAACAACAACTTCATAATTTTTGAATTAATTTTTATCATCGCAAATATGAATTGTTGTGCCAGAATCATACCACCAATCATTGGTATTTGAGACAAAAGCCATATGTACTCTGGTTACCATTGAAATCTGCAGTTCAAAAACCATAATAACAAGATTTTGTAACTCTTTCTCTTGTTCTTCAACAATATTAATCTTATTACTAGAACCAGCATTATCCTTCTTTATTTTCTTCCAAAATCTACCCTTTTCTCTTACAGTAGAAACAAATCTTATTCTTCTTGAATCATTGCTAGAACTTGACTCAAGTTGCTTCCTCTTATTTTCAGATTTATTTTCAGCCTTGTTGACATCAACAAAATTCACTTTGGAATCAGATTTTGTTGTGGGCTAGACTTATTTTCTCAAATGCCCATCAAAAACCTTAAAAACATATTTATTTTAGACCCAATCCATTTTCCTTTTCCACCCAATTTGAATTATCAATAATCCACCAATATTAAACCAATACTTGACTCTTCTCTTCTCCAATGTGGGACAAAACCCATACACACACACACACTATACTTACAGTTAAGAGGTACAAAACTTGATTCTTAGTGAGAGCAATAAAAATGACTTATTAAAAGAAAAAAAAGAAAGAAAACTAAATGATAGAGCACGTTAAAAATTATATAAAAAAGGACTAATACATAACTTATCCCCCAAGCTTGCACATTTTCTTCTTTTGTCCCCCCAAATTTTTGAACGTTCAATTCACCCCCTAAACTTGTTAAAACTGTCTTAACTAAGGATTTTTTTAATGTGATTGAATCTTAAAATTCTCTCATTCACCCTCTAATTATCACTCTCAAACCTAGAAAGTCAAGAAAGAAAGAAAAAATTCCATAATAAATTGAAAAAAAGTTGGTAAATTGTCAAATTTAAGCAAGTTCAAGGGATATAATTTAAGTAAGTTTATGGGATAATTGAGACAATTTTAGCAATTTTAAAGAGTAAGTTGAACGCTCAAAAAGTTTATGATGACAAAAAAAGAAAACGTGTAAATTTGGGAGGTAAATTATGTATTAGGCCAAATAGACGTATGAGAATGGAGATTTTGTAAATTTCTATTTTTCTCTCATAATTACATTTTTTAATACATTAAACCTTTGCAATTCAGCAAATAATAGAGCAAAACCAACTCAAAAGAAAAAGAAAAAGGCAATCAAGACAGAAAAAAAAAGCAAATTACAGCTTGATTTTATTTAAACTTGAGCAACTTTCCATGTAACCTGCTCAAAAGAACTCTTTTCTTGATATTACCTCTAAACTCATTCACCTTCTTCCCTTTGTTGCTTCTCTATTCTTCAATCTCTCCATATCTCCTTGTTAGAAAAAAAATGGTTACGAATCTCTCTTAACACTTGGGAAGATCAGAAGGAGGCGGTAG
>CAODLS010950748.1:0-18042 GCA_948243855.1 Flueggea neowawraea | reverse complement strand
TATCCATATAATATTATTTGGCATTCATTTTTTGCCCTTCTATATATGAATTTACATTTTTGTTTCCAATTGGTTTTCAATCAGTTTACAATTGGTATTTAATTGGTTCATCTATCCAATATTTATAAAATATCATTATGATATTAAATTGATATTCACATGGTACTCAACTAGTATTTAAAACCTTTTCTTGACAGTGTTGAGCACATGTCAATTGTAACACCTTGCTTGATTCCGATTAAGTCTTTGATTTGTTGATGATAATGGTTTGTATGTTCAAATCATTGGAGTCTTGATTCGAACGTTTGATGTTGATTGTTTTGGAGTAATTTAAGGTCCTTTAATCATGTTGTTTGCGGGTGGGCGAGAAAGATGCTTCGATCTTGAGAATTTGGAGGATTACACGGCTGTGTCCAAAGACACAGCCATGTGATGGAGACCATGTCTTGAAGCTTTGTGTGGCCGTCCAAAGGCATGGCCAACGCTGTGTCTTGTCCGGATTGGTGATTTTCTTTGTTATTTTGTATCTAGAGACATTCACCAAACTTTATGAGGACGCAGTCTTACATATTAACTGTTAATTGGTTCTGTGCGTGGATGGGACATGCACCAAATCTAGGTAAAAATTTTCCATTTACTATATATCAATTTAGTTTTTGGGTTGGGTTTGAATATTGTTTCTCTTATATGTAAAACCTCAAATAATGTAAGGATTCTGTGCTAAGGGCTTTATATCTCTTTCATTGTCAGAACCTATGGGTTTCCTTGGTTTCTTAAGTTACTTTGCTTAGTTTATCTTTTTTTTTTTTTATCAAAGAGGAAATTTATTGATGCTAAAAGATGAGTTTACAAGAGTGAAAACGCATAGAGAAAAGAGATAACAGGGCCTGACAAACTATTGCAAATATTGTTGGGTGTACACGACCCAATAGAAAAGGGCCAAACCATGTTCCTAGATAAGGAAATGGGTCGGATCAAAATGATTCAAAACCAACAAAACCCTACCCAACTCATTAGCAACCACATGCCCATGAAGACCCCACCGCCTCCAGCCACCTTTGAGCTGCCACTGCAGCAACCCACCCAAAACCGTTGTCGAACCTCCTTACCAACCTTTACAACATCCCACCAGCCGAACCATCCAAACAACACAAGGCAGCACCAAAGTAGAGCATAACCATTGCCAGCGGTGGAGAAGGAAAGCCGAAACTTCATCCTGGAATCAAATTCCGACGAAGCATCTTGAAGTCGCGTCAACCACAGCAACTAGAAACCACCACACTAAACGTCAAACCAAGCAACCGGACCCAAAACTCCTCACTGGAGACCAACAAAACCCAAAAGGCATCCCAAAAACCATGAAAACAAGGAACAAAAGGGAAACCATCACAATATGAACAACCTCCAACAAAAAATGCATGGAGAACGAAGATTCAGTAAAGCTGGCCAAAAAGGGGAGAAAAACCATAGAAACAAGAAGCCTTGGAGAGGGAAAGAAGAGAGAGAAAAAAAGAGCCGTTACATTCCTCAGTTTATCAATGAAATTTTCCTTCGATAAAAAAAAAAATCCGAAATTTCAAGAGGAGTAGGGTTCGACTATGTGTGTTGACTTTGTTAGCCTTTTCTTCTCTGCACTATTAACCGGACAAAATTAATGGCTGCAACTTGGCAACACTTATCGCACAAAACGGGTCGCATGTGAAATGTTTGCATATATACGCACATTATATGATCTACACTTGTACCTAGCAATAGATCGAAATGCCCATAACGGACTAATCGAGAGTAGCTCATATCTTATCTTATATTTTTTGACCCTTAAACTTAAATCGGTATTGGTGATCCTCGTAAAAAAGGAACGATATTGAAGATTAGTTTACGTAGTAAAAAGTTAAATCGGTCCTTATATCCCACTGCAAAGTGGAAATATGCCATCAAGTGTTAAGGTTCCAATGTTTAACTCCTATGCAAAAATAAATTACAATTTTTTACTCCCGCATTAAATCAAAAATTAATGAGCAATTTATTTTTAACTGCAATTTTCACTCTTTAACAAATTATTTTCAATATTCTGATATTTACTTTTAACCTATATATGGCGCTGTAATTATGGGTGATAATTCATGTTAGACATGTCGTAATCGTATCATGCTATTTACATATCATCCATTATTATACATGATAAAAATATTACAAAAATTAAATTTGTGTCATTCATGTCGTATCGTAATTATATATTTACAAATCGTGTTGTCGTGTCAGAAATTATCATCCTAACTGCAATTATATTTTTTGGCTTTAGAACTTGTGTAAACTCTATAAAATATCTCACAAATTATTTTTAACAAAAAGTTTTAATTGTATACTGGAGGAACTTGTAATTGTATCCTTTTAACAGTGTTTTCTCCTCCTTAAATATCGTAGCTTTAATTGCGCGAAGACATTTAGTGTTGTAAAGTTTTCTCCCTAGTATAATAGATTTATATTTCGTTCGCATAGTTTTTAATAAAATTTTGATTCTTCAAAAAAAAAAAGAAAGTTTCAATTCAGAGATTTTTACTAAAAAAATTATGGATTTAAATTCACCATATACACACGAAAAAAGGACTCCAATGGATTCATATTTTCGATGTACTATTTTGTTCGTATTACGACATTCTCAATAAAGCTAGGTTATTCAACTCCTAATTAACATTAAAGGTGGTAATTTATATTCACATATAATAATCATTCATTACTAATCCAGCTTGAACCTCTTATTACACACCTAGTGCCCTTTTTTCGATAAGTCTTTTTATTTACCCCTACGGAAGATTGGACTCTTAATTTTTTAGTCTTAAAGATAACTTTAGTATCAATGACTACAAGATCATTGATTTGCCACCAACATTGCTTAATTTAATTATTATTTTTACCTATTAAATTGTCAACATTCTTAATGTAAGTCGTTTTACTTTTCTTCTGTTTCACCAGACAACATTGGTTTCAGTTTTGCAGAAGATGGTCCCTTATGAAGAGCATGGACAATTGAAGCCAGAGTTAGTAATAAGAATGAGCAAACAAGAGAAGGCTCTCATATGCAGCTCCTCAACATTAAAGCCAGGCAGAGTAATGTCTCCATCTACTAATCTTAATAGTCTTTTGAGGTGAAAACTCATGTCATCTGTCTCCTTCTTTGCCTTCAATTCTGACCACCTATGGGCGTTGGTGTTTTATGCCTCGAACTTCGAGGGTGAAAACGAAAGAAGAAAAAATAAATAAAAAGTCAAAAGGAGTGAAAAAAATCCCAAATAAAGGCAAAGCAAAACCACCAATTTCACCTTAAAGCGCGACACATTCCTACCATAGACAAGCTTTCTAGCAATTTTTCTTTTCCTTTTTGGTGTCAAAAATTTAATAGAGAGCATGGTTTCATTTAAACTTTCTCTCTCATCCTCTTCAATCATGAAGTACTCGATTACAAAATCATTTCTCACCTGTCTCTTTTACCTCTTCCGTGCTCTCTCTCTCTCAACTTGCCTCCCTCTCTCTAGTCTAATGAATTCTTTTCCCGAAGCAAATAGCAAAAATTTACGTTTGTTTAGAGAAAAATACAAGAAGGAAAAGTTCACATTAAAACATTTAAATTTTTTCCTAGAGAAATCTATTTTTATAATCCTATACTACTATGTTATGAAACTTTTTTTGATAATTCAATTTTATTTGCTACCATTAGAGATTAAACTCTCAAATCTTAATTTTAGAGTTGACTCTAATATCAATAAGTTACAAGTTAATTGATATATTATTCGATTTTAAATGGAATACTATACTGTAATTTATTCTTTGAGAAATAAAAAAAGCAATGACATAAAACACATTCTTCGATGCGAAACTTCGATTCCAATATGAGTAGTTAATGAACTGCAAAAAAAATTCTATGAGAGATGGTTCGAATTAATGACTACAAATTGTTTAATTTATCAATTGAAACCTCACAAATTATTTTAAATTTATTAATCATTGAAGAATTATTCAACTCGAGGCTTGAGTGGTGGGCTGAGATTTGAAACATATGGAATCAGATTTGGAAATGACAATTTCTTTTGTCTTTATTAAATATTTGAATTTATTACAATAACAGGTATTCGTATAGTTTATCTTTAAAATAAAAATTGTTATTGGTATTTTTTAGTAGTTTTGATAGATTTTCTTGAATCATTGCATCAAGAGAACATTTTAAATCTTAGATTCATATGAACGAAACCGATTATTTAATTAATTACCAAGTCGTGCATATTACGTCTGTTTTTAGAATATGTCATAATTCATAATTTACTAAACGATGTAAATTAAGTTTGCTTTAGGATACTTTAATGCACATTAAGTTTCAAAATTAATATAATTAACATATTTTAGGATACCGAATATAAGATAGATATTGTACTGTTATTATCTTGTGTTGTAGAATTATAGATGCACAACTTACGCTATTGATAACTGTATATATATACACATACAATATAGTGAATGAATTAAGCCATTCTCCTCAATTCTCTCTCTTTCGGCCATCCTCAATAGAGCAAAAAATGTTGAATAAGTCCAAAATTGCAAAAAGAAATCCGAGAACTGATGTAACGTCTCCCTCATTTCGATGGTATTTGAGTGTGGATAAGTTGATTTTGGTTTTTGATTTGGAGTGAGACTCATTAAATTGGTGTTTTGGGCATTGAAAGTTGATGGATTTAGATTGATTTTCCCTCCTTAATCATGTTGGGTAATTGTGCAATCTAACGAGGTGTTTTTGGGTGAGAAAAATTGCATCTTGGGCTTGCACGAACATAGACACAGGCGTGGGAAACCGTCAGTGTCTTGATCAAGCCGCCATGTCATGTTTTGCACAAGACATGGTCAAAAAACCCGTGATTGTTTCCTACGTGCATCCATCCGTGTCTTAGCCATCTGACCATGTCTTTGATTCAACGTGCATCTGGGCACTGCACGAGCAGAGACACGCCTTTGTCTCTGCCCGCGTCTTGCAAAATTTGCACGGGCAGTGCCTAAACGCCGCTGTTGTGCTTTGCTGTGTCTGTATAAACCCTCATCCAACGCTCCTTCGTTTCTCACTCGATTTCTCTGCCATTTATCACCCAAATTCACTCAAATCACTCCCATTTTGTTCCTCCAATGTGTCTCCATCATCTCTGAGGTAAGATTGCACATCCTTGTTCATTTATTTCATCATTTTTGGCATCAAATTTCTTGTTATTGTTTTGTTCCAAATTTGAAATGGGTTTTCATTTTTGTAATGATTTTGGATGAATGGAGGTTAGGGGATGCTAGAATAGGTTAGAGGGGACTTGAATGAACATGAATTAAACTTTAAATCAAAATTTTGAAGTATATTTGGTGGAACTAAGGTTAGGTTCGATTTTAGCTTAAATCCTCAAATTTTGGAGTTGTTTCTAGTAGACAAATTGTATATTCTTGGTCATAAGGTTGAGATTGACCAATGTGCATGATTGGTTTTAATTTTTATTGGTGAAATTGGAAGTTGGACTAAATAGGTAATTTGTCATTGAGGACTAGAAGTGATATTTTGCAATTAGGGGTCAAAATATAATTTTACATATAATTGGGGAATAATTTGGATATATTTGGATATTTTGAGGTCTTAGATATAATTTTTGGAGTTTTTGGAGTAATTTATGAATTTGTATATTTTGGGGACTGATTGGTAATTTTTTAAAGTTCAGAGACCGAAGTGTAATTTTACACTGGAGTGTAATCTTTGAGTTGATACATTAGACTTTGGCCAAAAATGAGTTTTGAGAATTGTTTGAGCGTCTGAGTCTGCATATGCATATGCACGTATTTTGGTACAATCATAGTACCAGTACCTCGTTTGCTTTGTTTCTAATATGTTTGTTCAGCTTCATGTTCTAGTCAGCGATTTCAGCCAGCCACCGGCGGTGCGTGATCGGGCCATTCTGCTTGGATATCCAGGTGAGTAGATAGTATCTTCAGACACATACGTTGTATCTCTCTAACTTATATATTTTTGTTATGCTACAACTATAACATATAATCTGGATTAATTAAAGGATTGAAAATTCCTAAAAATTTGACTTATGTTAGGACTTGTTTGATTTAAATTTTTTTCTGAAATTTGAGAATTTTGGTAAATGATGAGATCTATTTTTGGAAAGTTATTTAGATTTCGGAATATTAATAGTACTCTGATTCTGAAAGATTTGATGTTTTTGGTAAGAAATTGATTAGTTTCTAAAAAATAAAACAAAATTGTTTTTATTATATTTATTTGGTATGTTTCTAAAGTAAATGCTAAGACTTAGTATGCTTAGCATTTACTTCTGTAAATGTTTTCCTCACTTGCATGCTTGGTTTCTATATATTGAATTAGTATGCTTTCGATTTATGGAAGTAATTATATTGTTTTTGATTTCTGAAATAAATATTATGTTTTGGTATTTATTGAAATTTCTGAAATAGATACTCTGTTTTGAGATTTTAACACAGTTTCCGTAATAAGTATTTTGTCAGAATTTTTGAATATCTTTTTGAAATAAATATTTTGTTTGGTTTATGTAGGATTTCTAATATATATATATATATTGAGTTACAAATTTTCTTTGATGACCAGTGGTTAGTTTTGGAACTTCGATATATAAGCTATATCTTATATATCTCCCTTTGTTTTTTTTTTTTTATGCTTTGTAGCAAGACTATTTGTTTTTGAGATAGTAGCACACTATATATGTTTTTTGATATGGAGCACCTGTGCTACGTAGGGTAAACGTAGCCTTTGTTATACCAATGCATTGTAAAGACCCCAGCTACTAGGGAGTGTTGGTAGCCTTGTTGTCCTGATCCGACACATGATTTATTTCTAATTTGTGGCGAAGACCCCACTTATTATACACCGGGGTTGCGGCAGAGACCGCACCTGTTACATCTTTGTTTCTGGTCTCTTATTCGCGATATTATGTTTTTACAGCTGATAGTACTAGTATTATGATACCTATGTGGCAACCCTTTGATTCTAGAATTTTTGATAAGCTAATGAGGTTTTTCACTTCTGTTCTATAATTTTCGGTAAAACCTAAAAAATGTTTTTTTTGGATTTTGTTTTCGAAGATTCTGATAACTAAGAAGGGTTTTTGACTTTTGTTTTTCCCAAATTTTTGGTAAAGCTTAAAAAGGATTTTCTTTTTGGATCTTTGCTTTTGAATCTTCGTTTTGAAACCTCTAATAAGATAAAATGTGTTCTGAAGGATTTCACTTAGTGTTGAAAGCTTATCAATCTTGGTAAAGTTCAAAAATGTTTTTGAAAAGTTTTGCTTTGTTCCTGAATGTTTTCGTGCAAGTTGTTTGCTTTGATTGCGAACGTTTTCAAAATAGTTTTTCAAACGCTATTATGTATTAGCGTGTATATATGTATATGTGTTCACCTATATATGTGTGTGATATTTTTAAACTGTTTTCAAAACAGTCTTTGTGAGACATGTATAAGACACTCTGGAGTGTTATCCCTCACTGGGTTTTTACCCTCCTTCTTTCCGTTTTTTTCTTGTTTATTTTACCTTACAGGTGATTTTGATGGATTTTGATTTTTGGCATTCTGTACTCAGTGAGGTATTCTGATGTTGCAGTCAGTGCACTTTTGATCGGACCCAGTGTGTATGTTTGTTAGATGCTCTACACTGGGTTGCTGTAGGTTATGTTTTTATTTTTGATATTACAAATGACTTTACTTTAAAATATTTTCTGTATTTGATTTTATTAGTAATATTACTATTATTGTGGGAAATTTATGTTTTTTAAAAAATTAAATTTTCTATTTAATTACCTGAATTGAATTGTTCTAAACTTTATTTGCAAACTACCCTGGACGAGGGATGAAGAAGGGGAGGCGTGAGATAATAATGGTGGCGGTCACAATGGAGAGGGACAGAGATGGAGATAGAGTGGCGATGGTGGTGGTGATAGTTTATATTGTCGGAGAGAATTAGGTGCGACATGTTAGTGGTAATGACGATCAATTCATGGTGTGCGACAGTAGTGCGACGGTTTAAGAAATTTCGTCGTTACAATTTTTAGCGTAAATTTATATGTGATGGAGAATATCAAAGGCAAGTTTGAAGAAAACCAAAACCTCATATAAATTAATTATCCATACTAAAAGAAAATTTATTGTAGTTGCAGTTCAACAACTATTACTTGTTTGAATCGAACAAAACTCCTATTAATGTTAATTGATTTGACCCTTTTTAAAGATAATTAATAATTTTAAAATAATACTTAACTTTTGGAAGGAAACTGATGTAAGAAGAGAAATGTAATCCAAAAGATTGAATACCAATTGCAAATTAATTAGCATTTTTTGGTATTCACTTGGTATTTTTTTTTCTTTTTCATTTAATATTTAATTAGTATTTAAATGTTATTCGTTTGGAATTCCATGTACAAAATGTTAATTGCTGCTCGATTGGCCATTCCATAAATGTCTTTACATTTTTAGTTGTCATTTGGTTTTCAAATTGGTATTCAGTCGGTTTTTAATAAGTATTTCATTGGTATTATCTCGATGGAATCAATGACAGATCTAGAACGAATTGCTCAGAGGGTCCATATATACTACTATATTTTAAAGATGTATGGATATGTATAAAAAAACATTGCATAATGTAGAGTTTAAATTAAATTAAAATATGACGAAATTAGTTTGTTACTACTCCAGTCCCCGCAAACATACGAGTGTCAATGTACTTGTAACCTTCGGAATATTTCCAAGGTATCAAATCCACAAAGAACGAGTATTAAATGTGATCTATTAGTAAAAGAAAGCAATAAATTCCATGATTTGATTTTTGGTACTGAAGCAATAAAAGCAAGCAATTGAAATTGAAAGTTGATAACCAATAAATAATGAAGCATTAGGACTTTTGAAACTTAACTAAAACTCCTATTTGCTATATTAATGAATGGAGTTTTTGGGATTTTGAGTGTTCTCTCCATTTTACTTACTTAAAACATCTTTCGAGTTCATTTAAACTATGTCTACATTTATTAGGCTAATTATTTCGGTTAAACCTAATTAAACTATACTCTTTAAACCTTTTAGGAATTTTATCAAACACTTTACCTAGATAGAATATTTCTATTATAAACTAGGCAAGTTCAATGCTTGTTGACCTCATCTAGACTTCATTTTTCGATCCTTCACTAGACTTATCATAAACATCATTATGATAATTAAGCATAACAACATTCAATCAAAATCTAAGGCAAATATAAGATATATTATTCAAAACACAAAACCTATTCATTAATAAGCAAATATTCATCAATAGTCTACATCTCTAAGTCCTAACAATAGATTTAAGCTACCATGGTAACAAAAAATAAAATAAAACATAGTCACCAACTGCAAATGAGAAGAGATAGAAGAATGATGGAAGTGGAGAAAACCTCTTCAAATTGCCTTCAAGAGGAAACCCTCCTCTTCCTCTTTTTCTTAAACCTTAACCTAAAAATCTATCTAGAAAGTGAAAGAACAAAGAGAATGTTTTTGTGGAACGATATAAGATGTCTAAAAGAGTAAGTTTTAGGAGTATTTATACCTTTTTACATGACCACAAAACCCTACAACTTTTCAATCAAAAATGCCCCTTGATGTGCTCTTGGTCCCCATAACTTTGCCTTTTCCTGCCATATTCTCTCTCCACCATCTAGGAGGGCCACGACTATGGCCTAAGGAGGCCATGACAATGGCCTCTCTTTGGAACCCATCATTTGGCCATGATCTTGGCCATGGCTTTGGAGCCTTGTTAGACACGGTCGTGGCATGAAAATGCCATGAATGTGACTTGCTTCTGGAACCGTGGTGCAAGGTGTGGCCTTGCACCATGGCTGTGGCCTAGGATGTGGTGCTTCGCTATGGCCATAACATAAGGTGTGACGATGACCATAGTCCGCTTTGAGCTAATTTTTCTTCCACTTTTTCCCATCATTCTAAATTCTCTTTCTAAATTCTCTTTAAACTACTTTTTCATGCCTTTTTAATCACTTTTCTTCCACATTCCATGCATTTTCATTCATAATACACAAAACACAAAAAATGTATGAATTCGTCGATGATTAGGAGCAGGCAAGGTAAAAATGTTATCTATTTATACTTGAATTAACATGTAAATTTATTATACATCAATTACAGATACCACAAAAAACAACAACTAATTCTTGTTAAAAGTTGATCAACTAGTGTTACGGCAACAAATAAGAGTGGCAATCGTATCATACGATTTTCCATATTTTGAAAAAGCTGCAAAATTGCTTCACATCTAAGTACTTACAAAAACATTTTTCTCGACATAACATGCCAAAGAGTCAATGAAAAAACGATCCCCCATCTTGTTACACAAATCAGTCTTGATAATATTCATGGCAGATAAATCTCTTTCAATAGTAGTATGAAATCCTTTTGAAGCATCTTCTTGGTAAGAGCTCCAATATCATGAAGATCAGAGAAATCCTTACCTTGTCTCATTTGATGGATATAGGTTTTTGCTTGCTCTTTATGCTCCATTTGTTTAAAGAGAGAGAACTCTTTAGAATATAATTTTGCAAGCCGAAGTAGCTTTGAATGAACATAATTGGAGAATGAATTCCTGGGATCAAGGCATGTTATGCACATCAACAACTTCGTACTAGACTATACAATGTTTTGTTCTTTTTGTTAAAGGAGCTTTGATAGTTCATTTGTAAATCCCAATGTCACCTTCATCAAGTGAGTAATAAACACAAATCTTTAGTTTTCCATATTATCAACCAAACTCACAACAATACCATGACCTTTTCGCATAGTGTCATCACCACATATTGTTAGACTATTGCATAAGTCCTAAATTGGTTTGATGATGAGAGAAACATTAGAGATGAACAATATCAAATTGGTCAAGAAAAAGATGAGAACATCGTGTTTGGAAGTCATAGGAGTTGACCCACGGTGTTTGGAAGTTGAATAATGCATTAAGAAATCAATTAAAGATGGTATAGGATGTCGGTAATCGACTAACACCTCTTGGTAGTCGACTAATAGACAAACAAAATCATCAACAATGGCTAGTATTTGACTAATAAAGGCATGAGCTGGCTAATAGAGCAAAAACTCTTGGTAGTTGACTAGTGAAGATCATAATTGGTCAAATCTAACTTGAAATGACATTTCCATGGTTTACAAGTCAAATCTTTCAAGAAAAACGGTCAAATAACAGATAGTTGACGCTTGGTAGTCAACTGACGGATTCTAGCAATCAACTAACAAAGTGGACAAAAGTGAATCTGAGGCTAGTAGTTGACTAATGATCTTGGTAGTCGACTAATCAAAGCTGACAACATCTAAAGAGCTTCATGATTGATCTCCAATGGGTTTCTATGCTACTCTAATGACTAGAACAACTTCAAAAACCTTGAAAACGCTCTAGAAAGGGACTATAAACTCCAAAATTAAGTGTCTCACTCCTTAAATTATCAAGCATACATTCGCCATCTTTGAAAGCTCCCAAAAGATGTCAAAATTAGCATTTTATGGATAGTTTGCTTCATTCTCATATACCAAAATCCCACCACATTGTTTCTCATTTGTAAACACTTTGAGAGAGGGAAACGTTTGTTGTTAGCCTTTGAAAATAACATTGTAATGGTTTTAGAGGTGTGAGCCTATAGTGAAATCAACTTTCTGTTGGCCTTAGAAGTGTGAGCTGAAATCAACCTTATAAGCCACACTTTGGAGGTGTGAGCTGGCAATCGACCTTGTTATTGTATCGAATTTGTTGGATTGATCCAAAGTCAATCATCATATAGTGGATTGGAAAATCTTAAGTGAGGAGCTTAGGTAGTTGACATAGGCATGTTTGGTTGAACCACTCTAAATCGCTTATGTTCGTTCTTCTATACTCGCTCAACTTAACTAGGGCATGACTGAAAAACCTCCAACAATTGGTATCAGAGAAATCTCCTTTTTAGAAGGATTAACATCCTTGAAGCAAAAATCCACATTAAAGAAATGGATTTCGATCCTCTCAGTGCATGTGTTACTAGTGCTTCTCTTTACATCCCCTTTTGTTTGATGGCTTTAATTTTATTTCATGGATGAAAAAAATGTCTATTTTTATTCAACATATGATAAAATTCCCAAGAATGAAAATGACACACTTAAGGAGTACTAAAAAGTCAATGATAAAGATTGCAAGTCTATTAGCCTAAACTCTAAGGCTACTCAACTATTGTATTGTGCTTTGAATCAATAAGAGCACAATAGAATATCTTCTCGTGAAAATGCAAAGGAAATGTGGGAGATGCTAGAAGTTACTCATGAAGGTACAACTTAATTCAAAGAAACAAAGGTCAATATGTTGCCACAAGACTTATAATTGTTCTTAATGAAGGATGGATAATTCATCACTAGTATGCTAGACCGATTTTCCGAAATCACCAACAGTCATGCATCACTTGGAAAACTAATCACTAATAGTGATAAAGTGAAGAAAATATTACGATTTTGCCAAAGAAATGGGATACAACCATCACAGTCATAACGGAGTGCAAGGACTTAAACTCTATGCAGTTTAGTGCTCTAGTTAGCTTACTTATCAATTATGAAATTGTGCGAAGGTCAAGAAGTTGAAGACCTAAGCATGACAAGGCCTTAAAAGCTTGCACAAATCTTCAAGAAGAGGAAAGTCATGAGACTTCAAGTAGTGATGATGAAGATGATGAAGAAATGATGTTCTACTCCATGAAATTCAAGAAGTATAAAAAGTTGATGAAAAAGAAGAAAAAGAAGAAGAAGGATGCAATGGAGTCAAAAGGAAGAAACAAGAAGAAAACACTTGAAAAAAAGAAGAAGAAGAAGAAGAGAAGAGATGATAGTTCTTCATCAAGCAATGATGGTGATCCATCAGTGTATTTATGCCTTTTGGCACATTAGGTACTCCTAAACTCTCATTTGTTACAATTTTTCATGCATTTGACTTCTTGTTTATTGTTCATACTTGCATGAGTTTTTAAAATTTTGATGATTTGTTAAATTGTTTGAATTGGACATAAGTTTGGTGTAAATAGGGGGATAATATATGCTTTTGAAACTATGCACGAATTATTTTCAACTGATGGAGCTTAATCTTGTTTATGTTTAGATTTTATTTGAATATGATATTGTTTCCATTCTCTTTTAATATTGTCAATTTTGATTGATGTCAAAAAAGGGACATAAATAATAGAAAGGATGAATGTTTATGTGCATAATAATAAGGGAAGAATATATATTCTTGAATATATGCATGAATTATTTTTGAAAGGGGAAGTGATGACTTGTTTATTGTTTATTTTTTTTTTCATGATTGCAAAAAGAGGGAGAGTATTGAATGAATTTTTTGGACTTTCATTGAAATGGGTAGAATTTTTTTTGCATGGTCATACATTATTTGCACGATTCTAACCTCTTGAAAATGATAAAATCCTTAATCAAATTTGTTGCCCTTGATGTAGTATTTAAATTCATGAAGGTTTTGTCATTATAAAAAAGGTAGAGATTGTTGGACTATTTCACAAGTCCTACATTAGTTTTGATGATGAGCAAAACATTAGAGATGAACAATATCAAATTGGTCAAGAAAAAGATGAGAACATCAAGTTTGGAAGTCATAAGAGATGGTGTTTGGAAGTTGACTGATGTATCAAGAAATTAATTAAAGATGGTCTAGGATGTTAGTAGTCAATTAACACCTCTTGGTAGTCAACTAATGAATAAATAGAATCATCAATAGTGGTTGGTAGTCGACTAATATAGTTGGATAGTAGACTAATGAAGATCATGATCGCTCAAATTCGACTTGAAATGACATTTCCATGGTTTACAAGTCAAATCTTTCAAGATAGTTGATGCTTGGTAATTGATTGCCAAAGTTTGGTAGTCGACTAACGAAGTGGACAGAAGTGAATCTGAGGCTAGTATTCGACTAACGACCTTGTTAGTCCACTAATCGAAGCTGACAACATCCAAAGAGCTTCATGATTGATCTCCAATGGGTTTCGATGCTGCTCCAACAGGTAGAACAACTTCAAACACTTTGAAGACACTATAAAAGGGACTCCAAACTTTAGAATTAAGTTCCTTACTCCTTGGTTTATCAAGCATACATTCATCATCTTTAAAAGCTCCCAAAAGAGGTCAATATTAGCATTTTGTGGGTAGTTTGCTTCATTCTGATATACCAAAATCCCACCACATTATTTCTCATTTGTAAACATTTTGAGAGAGGGAGGTTTTTGTTGTTACCCTTTGAAAATAATATTGTAAAGGCTTTAGAGATGTGAGTTGAGTAAAATCAACCTTGTGTTGGCTTTAGAGGTGTGAGTTAAAATCAACCTTATGAGTCAGGTTTTAGAGGTGTGAGCCGGCAATCAACCTTGTTGTTGTATTGAATTTATTGGATTAAACCAGAATCAATCATCGTATAGTGGATTGGAAAATCCTAAGTGAGGAGCTTAGGTAGTGGATGTAGGCATGTTTGACCGAACCATTCTAAATTGCTTATGTTCAATCTTCTCTACTCCCTTTACTCAAATCAAGGCACATGACCAAAACAATACTCCAACATATATGTTTTCAAGAACTTCAATCACTGAAGGGCACATAAAGAGACAATGGTTTATTGTTTTCCAATGTGAACCCCAACATGTATCATTTGGTCAAGCTAAACTTGTTTCTTGATGCTTTATTGTTCCATTAGAAATATGTCCTTTTTGAATACATTCCAATATTTAATCATGTTGTTTTTGTCAGAGAGCTTCTTTTCTTTTACATGAAGCTCCAACGTATTCATAATCATAGAAACATGTTCAAAAAACTTTGATCACATACCTATTCCCCTATACAACAATTGTAATCATAACTTGTGGTTGATCAACAAAACAACAAACATACCTTACATATTCTTATTGAAAATATGTGTCTAATCAATTAATATTGCCCCACATATTAGAGGCCCCATCATATCTTTGACCACTAAGTCTTGAAAGTGATAATCCATGCTTGGTAAAAAAAAATTATCAATACCATTTATTAAACACTGTGTAGAAGTGTCATTTACACGTACTACGTCAATAACCTGCTCGATTAATTCTCTATGCTTGTTTACAAATCTCAAAACCACTGACATTTTCTACTTTATTGAATTGTCACGAGATCATCAATCAATAAAGAGTAGAATTTATCTCCAATCTCATCCATAATGGCTTTTGTCGTCTCTGTTGTGCTAGCATTCATAATTTGGTTTCGAATTGATGGATCAATAAGCTAATTATTTCCCAGAGCATTCGACTTGACTACATTTCCAACATCAACATTACGAGAGCTATAGTAGTTGAAAAGCACAAGAAAATTACCCTTTCGTATTGATTTTTCAGACTCATCATTACCATGAAAAGCTAATCTTTGTTCTAGAAGAAATTGAATGACATCTATTATTTTTCTGTCATTGCTGGAGATCAACAGAAATTGGTTCTTATGCTGACATAGCTCATCTCCTCATATTTGCCATGCTCTATGGAGCATTGACGATCTCCTTATCTCTGGTATACTCTGTAGTTTCTTCATAGTTGATCGAGATCGAACAAGAGAGAAAATGGAGAGAGAGGGAGAGAGTGAGAGACAGAAAGAGATAGAGAGAAAGGAATGAGAAAACACGAAGACACAAAGAGATAAAATGATCTCATATTTTGTAAATAAAATTTAGAATATGTTAATTTAAAAAATAAAATCATTGGATTAGAAAATCTGAAAAGTATGAAAGTTTAGTCTGCATACTGTGTAATTTCCTATATAAATTTCCATTTGGGCCTTGTTTTATTATTACAAAGTACATACCATACGACCCACAACTTTTCTTTTCACAAAAATGGAACCAAATATATTTTAAATATTTACAAGAAGACGTTCCCCATTTTATTATCCTAAACGCCACCACTTGTTTCTTCTTACTTTTCTTTTTATTTTTCTCGCATCATCCTCGTTTTTCTCTCACCTCTCTCTCTCTCTCTCCCCTCCCATCTGTTTCTTTCTCTCTGCTCCCTCAAATAGTTTTTTTATTACAAACAGAAATGGATCCCAAGGATTTTCCAATATAGTCAACCTTAGCATCAATCGCAAATAGTTTCATTCACGGATCCAACCAGAAATGGTTTCCATCGACAGTAACGGGTTGGAGATTTTTCTTGGCATCTTAGTTGAGTTAAGAGAGTTGACCAAAAGAGAATTTTTGTCAGAAGAAGTTTGTTGAGACAGGAATAAACAATATAAAGATTTATAGTGGTTCAGCTAACCATACATACGTCCACTATCTAAGTGTCACTTAGGATTTTCACTATATCAATGATTGATTCCAGCACAATCCAACAAAATCTTATAACAAGGTTGATTGCGGCTCATACCTCTAAAGTCTACACTCAAGGTTTATTTCAGCTCACACTTCTAAGGATTTTACAATGTTGTTTTCTTAAGCTCACAACAAACCATTCTCACTCTCAAAGTGTTTTCAAAAAGTATACAATGAAAGCCCTATGCTAGAGTTGGTAGTATGTGTGAAATTGATGCTTTTGATCTTAGCTCTAGCTTGATCTTTGGTGTTTTGGAATGAGGGGAATGATAGAAATGTTGGATCCATGGTTGCATATGATCATCCCACATTTCTCTACCTTTTCTTGATGTACTTATAGCCTTTCATGCCATATGACCGTTGGAGATAGTCAACTAACCATTGTTGTGCATTTAATGTTGTTTGAACCCTAGTGTACACTATTGATGTTCTTATGTACGTCTATCATCATCTTTTCCAGTTAACGTAAGTTACTTAACTTTTGCATATGTTATTTTCAGTTTGAAATGATCCAGTAGCTTCTGTTTCCATTCTGATGCTCCTTTTGTACTTTAACAAAAAACTTACAATCTTTATGGCTACACCTTACATACTTTAACAAAATGGTTACGTACTTTATAGCGACAGCTTACGTACTTTCACTTTTCTGTTACATACTTTATGATGTTCCAGTGGCTTCTTTTGCAAATTCAAGTTTTTCAACTTGGTTAACTCCAATTCTTACCTTTTGTTCATCATCAAAACATAAAAGGATCTTAACGTTGATCATACGTAATCCAACACAACATCCTCGAAAGTAGTAAAACAAGATGTAATATATCACATTTTTCGACGAGGTTTCTGTATATTTATGTTTAATCCTGATTTGATATTGAACGATTGGAGTGTCAAGTTAGTTATTAATGGTTTTAAGAGGAGTTACTCGAGTAAGCCATTCAGTGTTACTCGAAAGAAATGAGGTATGGATTACTCGAGTAATCCATTTGGTCACTCAAGTGAGCCGTGTTCCTGGATGAACATGATGAATATCTAGGAAAATATCACTCAAGTGAGAGGAAGCACTACTCGAGTAAGAGGTGTGTCACTCGAGTTAGATGCTCTGTCACTTGAGTGAGTAATGTAATTTTGCAATAACGACGCCATTTTGGGCAGAGGTGTATATGTACCCCTACCTGACTCTCTCAGCTCTCATTCAACTTTCTCGCTCTAAAACACTCCAAACCCATCCAGATTCCATTCCCATTTCCTCTCATTGGTTGTACATCAGTTCTGAGGTAAGATTACACTTCCTTGCTTTAATATTTCGTCATTTTGAGCATCAAATTCCTTGTTCTTGCTTTAGGACAAATCTATATGGATTTTCATTTTTTTTGGATTATTTCTGATGAATAGATGTTAGAGGATGATAGAATGTATTAGATAGGACTTAGATTAACAAGAATCAAGCCTTGAATCAAGAGATTTGATGAGTTCTTGGAGTGAGTTAGTGTTTGGACAGTTTTGGACGATTTTGAACAATTTTGTTGTTTGTTTGGTGAAATTGTTGATTGATTAATGTTCTTGAGGTTGAGATCAACCAATGTGGGTGTTTAGTTTTGATTTT
>CAODLS010950680.1:0-14427 GCA_948243855.1 Flueggea neowawraea | reverse complement strand
CACTCTACCTCAAGACTTCTAATTACTTTTAATGACTTTTGAATGGATAACTTATGAATTAGAGCAGTGAAAGCTAAAATTATTCAATTATGGATCTTATTATCGTTGTTTTTTAATGCATTTTGCTACTTTATTTTTTTTTAATGTTCACGTAAGTGACAACAATAGTGGAAGAAATGATGATAACCAGTATGCCCCAAAATCGTATTCAATGCCCTTTATCTAGGTGGCCAATAACTTTAGATGACTATGATTATATACATAAAATTCTAAATGAAAATCCAGCAGAATTTCGTCAATTGTACAGAATATATCCTAGTGTGTTTCTCAAATTATGCAACATTATTAGAGAAAAAACTCTCTTACAGGATATAAGGTTTATTTGCATTGAAGAAATGCTTGCAACCTTTCTGCTGATCGTCAGTCAAAATTTCAAATATTGTTTAATTGTCAAATAAATATTTCAGTTGTTTATTTTTATAATTATTTTAAATTTAGTTATTTTAAATTTAGTTATAATTATTTTAAATTTAGTTATATTTTTACAATTTTAATGTTTAATTTGTTAAATGAATATTTCAGTTGTTTATTTTAGGTATAAAAAAAATTGTATCAGCCTAAAACAACTCTGAAGTATTTTTTTATTTAATAGTGATAAAGTAAAAATTTTAATTGTTATAAAAGTCTTTTAAAATAAAGTCTATAAAAGTCATTGATAAATTTATAAACTCTATAAAAGTCTTTTAAAATAAAGTCAATAAAAGCCATTGAGAAATTATAAACTCTACAAGAATCTTTTAGAATAAAGTCTATGAAAGTCATTGATAAATTTATGAACTCTACGAAAGTCATTAAAATCTATGAAGTCTACAAAAGTCATTCACTTAAAAAAAATCTACAAAAGTCATTAAGAGATAAAGATATTGATAACAAATTGATAGTTACAAAATTACTATCCATAACAAAGGCGTTAATAGACTATGCATGAATATTTTAATTATAGTAATAATGAAATATATGATGTATATTACTAGTCATTTTCGTTAAATATTAATTCGTATATGGTTGAGTTTTTAGATTTTCTTTTAATTGTTAAAATTTAGTTGTAGTAATTTATATATAGTAATAACGAAATATAAGTATAATATTAGCGTGTATTAACATATACATAATGTGGACATGTAATATAGGTACCTCACGATCTGTAATTTATATTAATTTAATAATAATTGAATAATATGTCAATATCTAGTCAATATTGCTTATATTTTAGATATTTTTTATTAAAAATTAGTTATAATAATATATATGTAATAATAACAAAATATAAGTGTAATATTAGCATGTAGTCACATGTATTTGATATGTGCATGCAACATTCATGCATTTTAATATTCAATTTATAATAATTTAATAATAACTGCGATAATATGTCAATATCCAACTAATATTAATTGTATCTTTTAATGTATAACATATTCCAGTCACACAAGCATAAAATAGTGTGTGACAATATGCACAACTTGTAGAGTTTATAATTTCTCATTATCTAATTCAATTGAAAATTCATCTAAATGACACTTCTCGAAAAAAGTTGTGCATATTATCGCAGTTATTATTAAATTATTGTCACACACTATTTTATGCTTGTAGATGATAGTTTGCTAGAGTGGACTCGGAGGCGGGAACAAGAAGGGAAGGTTGGATGGTCTACGCATGATTTCGTCCATGTTTAACTGCACCTATATAATTGGGCCCATATTGGGCTTCTCTGTTCACAGAGCCATAGAAGGGTATTTACGTCATTTAATGAAGTCTAAATAAAACAGAAGCGTTGGTGAACCATAGAAGCGAAGATCCAAAGGGAAAAATAAAAACACTGTTTTGGCTCCATAACCGATCTCAAAGAGAAGAGTTTGAAACTGACACAAAAGTGCGAAGACACAGTTCAGTTCGAGGCTTGTTCCTATTCTTGTAAGAAATTCTTTTTTTCTTAATTTTTTAACATTAATGCATGCGATATTTGTGGTTGCATAGGTTTTGTCGACAATTGTTTTTGAATTGGTAGCAGCAGAACAAAAGAGAAGGTAGCTTTAAGTACCACTTTTTTGTAATTGTGTGTTCTGAGCTACATTCTTTAGCTGTTCTAAAGTTGGAGATAAGTTGTGAATCATAGGGCTTTCTTTCTTTAGGGTTTCGAATTATGGTTGTTCCGATTCCCCGTTCAGTGTGTAAGGGCTTTTAGTGCTTGGAAGATGTGAAATTTGACAACAGAAAGCTAAATTGTATATGCAGAATCTGAATGTCGATGTGATATTGGTTTCTGGGGAGCCAATTGGGGTTTTGTGTTGTTTGATGTGGGTGATTTTGTTTTTGGAGAGACTGTGATTTGAGAGGATCTTCTATATATTAATGAACAACAATAACCCAACGAGAGCTATGGGGGTTCCATCCTCATTTGATAGTTCTGGCGGACTAGCGCAGTCTATGCTGACGAACCACCAATCGCCTCACCTTGTCGCCCATTCTCAATCTCAAGGACATGCTGCTGTCCACTTTCCTGGACATTTTCAGTTGTCTGAGCCTCAAGCTCAAGTGTATGGCCACAGTCAGATGCAGGCACAAGTGCATGGAGCTCATAATCAATTCCAAGCTCAGACACTATCTATGAATCAATCTTTTATCCAGCCACAAAATCCTAGTACTGGAAGTGTTGGTTTGTCATCTTCCACTCCTAGTACTGCATCTGCTAAAAGGGCTAGCCAGAAACCACCTTCTAGACCCTCAGGTGGTTCATCCAATGCTAATACTAGTTCACCTTTTAAAACCATGGAGTTGACACCAGCTGCACGTAGGCAGAAGCAAAAGCTTCCTGAGAATCAGATACCTGATAAAGTGACTGCAATTTTGCCTGAGTCCGCCCTTTATACTCAGTTGCTTGAGTTTGAGGCTAGAATAGATGCTGCTATGTCTAGAAAGAAGATGGAAATTCAGGAGTCGATTAAAAACCCTCCACGTGTGCGGAAAACCGTCAGGGTATACATATTTAACACTTTTGAGAACCAGGGGCAAGGAGCCCATGAGAATAAGAATGCAAATTCACCTTCATGGTCATTGAAGATTATTGGGAGGATTTTGGAAGACGGAAAAGATCCTATGCTGGCCGGAATGCCACAGAAATCATTCCCTAAATTCTCATCGTACTTCAAGAAGATAACGATTTACTTGGACCAGAGTCTCTACCCAGATAACCATGTGATTTTATGGGAGAGTGCTCGATCACCTGTGCTTCATGAGGGCTTTGAGGTAAAAAGGAAAGGAGACAAGGAGTTCACCGCAATGATCAGACTGGAAATGAATTATGTACCTGAAAAGTTAAAGCTTTCTCCTACTCTATCTGAAGTTCTTGGTATTGAGGTAGATACTCGTCCGAGAATTTTGGTGGCACTTTGGCAATATGTGAAATATAAAAAATTGCAGAATCCCAGTGATCCATCCTTCTTCACATGTGATCCTCCACTTCAGAAGTTATTTGGGGAAGAAAAGATGAAATTTTCAACTGTTTCACTGAAGTTAAGTCAGCATTTGATTCCTCTGCAGCCTATTCATTTAGAGCATAGGATCAAATTATCAGGGAATTGCCCAGTTGGGACAACTTGTTATGATATTGCGGTTGATGTTCCATTTCCGCTGCAAAGGGATCTTGCCAATTTCTTGGCCAACACAGACAGCCAAAAAGAAATTGATGCTTGTGATAAATTGATCAATGATTCTATAAAGAAGTTACATGAGCATCGTCGTAGGAGGGCTTTCTTTCTTGGTTTCAGCCAGTCTCCTGCAGAGTTTATTGACGCTTTGATTCCTTCCCAGAGCAAGGATCTAAAACTTATGGCCGGAGATGCCAGCCAAAATACAGAACAAGAACGACACCCTGAATTTTATAATCTGCCATGGTAAGCACTTCAGCAAGCTTTGTGCACTTTCATTTTTTTCACACACTGTGTAGGGTTAAATACATCATAGTAACTGATGTTTTCTCTCTTAGGTGGAGTTTATTAAGGATTATTGGCTTAATGAAAAACGAATGTTAACAGAGGTTTATAAAAAATGTATTAAATTATTTATTCACTTAGTCTTTGTCTTGGTATTTATAGGGTTGAAGACGCTGTTATCTGTTACCTGAATCGCAAGGCTGCTGGAGGTGATGCTCCTGGGAGCACTTGAATGTTAGGAGATCCTAGATAGTTACGCAGGCTGGTATAAATGTCGATACTTACAGCTGCACCTGGTTATGTACCATTATACTTTTTCTCATTGATGTAGTTCTTTTACAGTAGTTTTTGATAGGTGACTCTTCAGTAATTTTAGTTATTTATGTAACATGGCTTGTGCAATGATGCTCCCTGAGTAAACAATATGTTTTTTTGTTCTATCTACATATATTAATCCTGAGAGATTGGTCGCTCATCTGTGCCTTATGGTTTGGATTCTTGAATGTAATTTAGCATCTTAAACCCGTGGATTATGACTAGCATTGTGCATAATTTCTGAGCGGCTTATCCTCCTAGGTTGTAGAATTAAGTTGTCCTATCATATTGTACGCGGTTGAACAGTTCATATTAGTACCACCAACGATTTCTTTCTCCTTAGCTAAAGGTCTCAAGTTCGACCACGGTGTGTGGAGTCCTCTCGTACTTGAGTTTGAACTATATCAGGTCATCTAATAAGACAACAGTCCATATTAGTATAAGAACTTATTAGTATGAGGATCATTATATGACAGTATGAGAGTTCCGTTGTGTTTCTGTTTTCCGTAATGGTGAGAAATTAGGTTTGACTCCTTGCACAGTTCATGTCGATACTGAATCTATCAATTGCTGTCTAGTATCTGCTATATATCTTCCAGCATCCTTCTTCAAGTTGCATTTTCTTTCTTCTGTGTGGTTTGCCTTTCTGGAATTAAATTTTTGTCAGGTCCCATTCCGGATATAGTGGGTGCTTATCAGTTGAAACTGAAGAAGGATCGAATCTTGAAGTTGGAACTGCCATGCCATGCATGTGGGCACACTGACTAGCTTTAAAGTACAGGTCCTAGCCAAGTTTTTATTCAGTGAGTCATTTTGTTTGGCCCACCAACAATTGAATTCTCAAATTGAGTTGATTTCAATATTAATAAGCTATCATGGAAGAAACAAGTCCATTGGTAGGTCCAAGCCAAGTTGGTGATCTACATGCAAATTGCACAATGCCCATGCAGGTACAAATTACGATTCCTAGCAATAGAGAGCGACCAGCAATCTCTTTTCTTTTGAATTTGAAGATTCTATTAGAAATTTATCGTTAATTATTGCTAGATGAATGAATATGTTGTAGTCAGAAGTTTTTCGTTATAAAATAAACATATGAATAGATTTTCATAAGTTATTTTGGACATAGACTAGCTATTAATATCTGTTCACTATTCAACAAAACTTGAAAGGAATGAAACCATATGAAATTAATATGGTGTAATAATACCACCCAAATTGCAAAGTTCTAATAACATCAACGAAATTGCATACTAGTACTTAACTTGTTTGAGTACAGCTGGATTTAAACCCTAACTTTAAATTCAACAATTCACGTGATCAACTATTTGAGCTAGTTTGAAGTGATTAAAGAGTAGTACTTTAACAAAGATCGATCTGCGATCTAGTAATATAACAATCATCTGTACAAATGATCACCTGTTTAATTCAATGGCTTTGATTTCTAAATTAAACCTTACTCAACAGTACCATGCATGATTGATAACATCTTTAATCGAAGAGACAATTGTAAGGACAGAAACCTAATTATAATGTTTCTCTAAGATAAGCCAAAATAGAATTTGTTAGGATGACTTCAACAAATCGGCTTGATCTGAAAACCTTCCAAGAATTTTGGGAGCTTCCGCGAAACTATAGCATAAAAAAAGTAGGACACATTGATTAATAAGAAAAATTATCTTAGGACTTAGATGGATAAAGCAGCTGCTTAGAAATTTCATATCAATTTCTTAAATGTAACGCGTAATTAAGGTTTGTTATTTTTTTTTTTGCAAGTTGCATCTTCATGTTGCCTGTATATCCAAAAAGGACCACTAATATTATGGTTTCTTATTTTTCTAATATCCTTCAATATTCTAAGCCACAAATGTGAATGAAACTATGTAAGGCCAAAAGTGCAACTTTTTGAGTGCAATTAGTAGGGCATGCCTCTCTGTCTGGACTATTATTTACTTATTTGTAAGCCATCAATAAAAAGGAGTATGCATATATATATATATACAGATACATGAACGTTGATTCAATTAATCTTCGCCCTAACGGGTTGGGTTTCACGGTAATCACCTAATTTTTACAGGTGAACGTTTCATATTCGAATTTTAGTAGAAGAAGAGGTAAAATAATTAATTTAGACTTTGTCCACCACTTGCCTTTAAAAAAAAATTAATCTTCGTTATTTCTATTAAAAAAACCCAATTCATTTCTTTTTTTTATTAATCGTTTTCCCCCTTTTTATGGTCGAAATGGACCTTATTGCTCTCTGTCCTCGATCGCATCGTTGAACCATAGCATCTCCATTGAATATGATCAAAGTTGCCCACACTTTATACAAAAGTTGTTGAAAATGATCAAAGTCGTATATGTTAGAGAGTAATGATCAAAGCCGCTTTGAATTACGACTATTTCTAAATGGATTAGGAGGCTTGCATGCTGTCCCGTCCGATAAGCCTGGAATAATCGGGAAGCCCTTGGGCTGGGATGGGCTAGCTTCTCCAGACTTTACCCGACCCGGTGTGTAGCTTGAAGGGCCGCTAAGTTGGTGGTTTTTAATTCGTCATAAAAAAACGGTTGATTTAGTAAATTAAAAAAAAAATAAAAGAGTTATAATAAGCAGATTTTATTCTGATCATTGTATACTTTAGAAAATGAGAAAAAAAGTATAGCAAAGACTTCGTATATGTGTAAGAGAGATATTGTACTTAAATGAGTAGTGCATATATATCAAATACGCGTGAGGTATGTAGTCCCATTAATGGAGCTATTAACTTTATAGAAGATCTTACTTCTCAACAATTATTTTTTGTAAGTTTCAATAGTTTCAATTAGATGTTGAAGGTTCTTCATAATTTCCAAGAAATAACTTTGTAAATCTTTTTATCAGATCCTTTCCTCTTTTTTCACAAGTTATTTTATTTGTTTATCCGAGAATTGAATCTATAATCTCATAAAATTAAAATTTGCTCAAACATCAATAAACTACAAGTCTATTTAGTATAATTTTAGGAAAACTTTCAACTAATTCTCCCCCAAATTTTCCTCTATTTTTGTAGGCTACTGGTTGCATGCTCAAAGTAATTCTCATATTATTGTAATTATTTGACTATTGATGAATAGATTGAAATAGATTTGAGAAATGTGGTTATAGATAAAGGGCAATATATATGTTGAGTTTAATTTTGATGATAATGTTCATAAAACATCCATAAAAAATGTGCAAAGGTGTGGATTTTGTGAAGAGAGTCCATTACGCACGTAATGAAGAGCTAAGCGCGTAACAATATCATCATCACTAATGAATGTCTATGTTAACATATATAGGTATACATTTTTTGATCGGTGAATATAGTTGTACATTGCAATAATATATAGCAAAAAAGGTCATTTCTGACTATGGAGATGGGAGATTGAATAACAAAAAGTAATGATAACTATAGCACGAAATTTTATAAAACAATACGAAAATTGCTATTTACTATTCTTCTCGAACACGTCCTAAGTATTTTATATATTTATACTATCCAAAAAGCTACACCAATTTATTTGAGTTGGAAAATTCTAGTCGCTAAATTGAATTTTTTTTGATAAATTGAAATTATTTTATTTGTCACAATCAATCTCTCCAATGCAAAATATACAACTTCAATGAGTATTTCAATTAGTCATCTATATATTATAATTAATAAATGATTAAGACCGAATTTCCAACTTTGCTATTCCCTTAATTACTTGGTCTTAAAGAAAAAAATAGCGTGTATCGCAAAAGGAAGAAAATTTCAAGTACAATTTGATGTAAAGAGCAAAAATATTTAATGTAGATTTTACGATTATGACTTTGGCTCGTTCAACTAAACCTTTCCGACAAATGAGACCAAAATTAACATGTCATAATTTTTTTCCCCTTACAAGGGTTAATTAGTTTCAGTTTCTCCTTCTGGTCACTTCAAATGAACTACTTAACAAACTAGTTGTGAAATCTCTAGTTAATTATATGATAAATTTTGTAATTATAGTACCGTGATGATACATTATTTAAGAGTCGATATCAAGAATTATTTATAAATATCTTCTTTTTCCAAATCATTAGGTTGCCTTTTCAAGAATAAATTTATTATAAGAACTCAAATCAGTAATGAATAGATTCAAAGCGGACATGATCCAAAACATTAATCTAATATTATTCGAATAGTTTTGACATTAGGTACTAGCTAATCGATAATTTGATTCTTCGTGACGGATTAATGATAATGTAAAACAAAGCTCATTTATTCACACTTTATTATCTAATAATATACAAAACATCAATTTCTTTTGCTGATCATAACTTTGAACCCTCCGGCCATATGAGCAGTCAATAGAGGAACAAAAACCGGTTGGTCATCATTAACCGGTCTTATCCTGAACCGACTTAACACCGAAGCCACCACATACTTCATCTGAATAAAAGCCATTTCCTTCCCTAAACACACCCTCGGACCGGCCTGAAAAACCGGGAACTTGTACGGACTAACCGACTTCAAAATCCCACCATCACCATTACCATCAAAACCAACCGGTTCCTCGAACCAGCGGTCCGGTTTAAACTCGAGCCGGTTCTTACCCCATAAATTCTCCATTCTCCCCATTCCATAAGGAAAATACGTAACTCTATCTCCTTTCCCTACAAAAGTCCCGTCCGGCAAGACGTCGTCGGCGACGGCATGTTTCGAGTCCCACGCCACCGGAGGATACAATCTCATCGACTCACATAAACTAGCTTTCACGAAATCCATCTCTTTCAACACCTCAAAATCTGTCGCCTTTTCACCATTATTAAGCAAAGTTTTCACTTCATTCACTATCATTTCTTCTGCATTTTGGTGCTTAGACAGCAACCAAAACAGCCACGTCATCGCCGCCGACGTCGTATCTCTTCCGGCCATTATAAAGCTTATAACCATATCTCTAGTAACCTCCTCATCGTTCCCGGCCTGCAACAATCTTGATAAAAGATCACCATCAAGATTCTTTTCTTGATATTTTTCAAGAAGCTTCTTCTTGTTCTTGACAATCTCTAAAACTGAACCGTGAACCAAAGTAACCGCTTCATTAAGCATCTTTTCCGTACCGAGATTAAAGAACCGCTTGGTTTTCCACACAGCGTGGATTGGAGCCATCCCTCTCATGGCACTTATCATAGAAGCAGTATCAAAAGCCGTCACAAGAGGTGGGACCGGCCTCGAAAGATCCAAACAAGAAGGATCAGCACCTAAAGAAACCTTACAGACAACATCAAAAGCAAATCTTCTCAACAAATCTTGAAGATCAACAACGTTATTTGTGTCCGCTGCCTTTTCCAAAACTGGCATTAACCGGTTATCCACTGCTTCTTGAAGTGTTTTAACAACGAATTCTCTCAAAGACTTAGTACTAAACTCATGACTAGCTAATTTACGTTGAGACGACCATAATTCGCCATCAACGTTAAAAATGCCACAACCAAGAAGTTCTCCGAGGATGTCTGTAAAAGGTTTGCCTTTAGGGAAGTTAGTGAAGTTGGATTTGAGCACGTGTTCCACGTTGGCAGGGTTGGCTGTTACAATAGTACGTCTAGCACCGAACCGATTAATAATTATCGTTTGTGTCGGTGACGCCGATAAAAGATCGGTATACCAGTCCAACAAACGACGGCGGTTCTTGTAAAACGACACCAGACATCCTACGATTGGATATGAACGTGGACGACCACCGGCAGTGGCAAGAATCTTGGAGTGGTATTGGCATTTTTGGTCGAATAGTTCTTGAAAGATTGGGAAGAAGAAAGAAAACAATAAAAACCCTAAACCAAAGAAGATTATTAAAGAGAACAACATGGTTGTTTAGAGAGTTGTTGAAAGAGGGAAAATTGGAGACACGGAAGGATGTAATGGAGGGGAAGGGTATATATAATGAATTGAAAAATCGTGGGTGGACCGTGTTGTGCTGTACGGCGGTGATGGTGAAAGTTAGGGAGGGAATTATTGGTGATTAATTATTAAAAAACAATTTAAAAATTGAAAGTGATTTGAAGATGGCACTAGACAACATGTTTCTTGTTTTAGAAGTTAAAAATTCAAAAAATTATTATCTACATTTAATGTATGTCATCGCTCATGCACCAAATCATACATGTTTTTACAGTGGTATAGAGTGAATTCAATTATTTATATGTCATATTCTGATTGGTTTGATATATGAGCAAAATCATACATATATAAGAATTTTCCTAAAAATTCAGACAAATGTAAAAAGTTTGATAAGAAGGGACAAGGAAATGGGTCACATGGTTTTTAAGCCTAAAAAAAGGAAGGAAAATTCTTGGTTATATTAGCCATACACCAAACCAATAAGAAGAGAGAATTCCATTGAAATTCTCTCTTCTTATTGGCTTGATGTATGACAAAAACTATACATCAAGTGTAGCCAATAATTTTCCAAAAAAGAATGCTAATGGGTTGATTTGGATGGATTGTGGCGGATACATATGATATTTCTTCAGTAGTTATCTCTGAAATAAGATGTATTTTCTTTTCTTTTTTTTTGTTTGTTTCCTCCTTTTTTTTTTTAAATCTAGAGCAACACAGATCTATATATATATATGTACATTTACCTAATTTTTTCAATTTATGATAAAGTTTGTGATAATGTTTTTGCATCTCAGATGGGATTGATGCCACTTATTATGGTGATGGATGGAGTAATTATGTCAAAAATATAATTTATAATAAAAAAAATAGGGAAAGAAATAAATTTTCTGATATAAAGAAATAATATTTTATATTATCTTGAAGTTAAATATAATTTTTATAATTTTAAAAATTAAATAAAAATTCATAATTATCAATGGATGAATATAAAACAGAAAGAATCCAACATAAAATTAATTACATTAATTAGGGTAAATTTAAACAATATACTTATAGTAGTTAATTTAAAAACTGGGATTAATAATCTAATGGATATTAGTATTACAAATAACTACTATTTCTTACATTGAATAAGAAAAGATATCATGGATTTATAATTATGTGATAATTCTACGATCTTTGTTGCAAAGTGTTTTTTTTATGGAATTAACCCGAAATTTTAAAATAGAATCAAAGCTCACCTCTTTAGTCTTAGAGCCACCTTTGCTATATGCTAGATGATGTTAGACACGAATTCAAGATATTGCACAAAAAATTCAACTGCATCTTAATGAAATACAAAATTCCCATTATAAAAATAGATAATTGTATTAATGGACTTATAATTTATTGTACTAAAATCAACTCTCAAAATTATTGATGGTTCATTTTTTAAATAAAAAAAATAAAAGGTAAAACCAAAACTTGTAACAAACAAATATAAAAATATCGACCCTAAAACAGCAAAATACAATTTCACAAGTAGAAAGGAGATTACGATTCTTACAATCTCCTTATGGGAATTGAAATATAATCCAAATAGATTATGGATACCATATATAGACAGTACTTCAGTTCTAAAATACAATGATATACACATGGCAAAATCAGTGAGATATGGATGCAATGGAAACCAAATTATCAGTTATATAATAGTTATGAAAAATCTGATAGTAGGTAAGATATCCACATGATAAGATCATAAAATAAAAGGCATTTCTTCATTTTTAATATATCTGAAGATCTCAAAATCAAATTCTCCTTTTCAACAATACTTGTTAAGTGTTATCCTTTCTCTTTTTTTTTTTTAAAAAAAAAAACAAAATTCTATCTGAATATATTTTTTTGCTGATATAAATATTCAAATTGGTAAAGAAATGTAATTGTAATGTCACAAAATAAAGTAGCATTGCTGGTTCTCATAATAAAGAAATCATGCACGCCAACAAAACCGCTTCTTTTGCAAGGGTGGTACTACAATGAAAACTCTTAAAAAGAATTCTCATTGAAAACTCATTTAGTAAATTAAGTAATGGAGGTTCAAATTAAGTAATTTCAGTAACAATTAAGTAACAATCATGATTACTTAATTAATTTATCACAAAATTAAATAATCGATCAAAATTAAGTAACCGGTGACTAAATTAATTAACGACATTTAAAATTAACTTTTGGAGTTACAATTAAGTAACCACCTCCTCAAATTAAATAATTGAGCTTAAAATTAAGTAACTCAAGTTCTCATTGAAGACTTTTTTTAGGAGTCCTCATTGTAGTACTACCTAATAATTAGTTAAGTGATTTGGATTCTAATAAAATTAACAGTGATATTTTTTATTTTTTTAATAGAAATTGAAACCTAATATTTGAAAAGTTAGAGGCCAACCTTAATACTATTAGGTCGTAAACCTATTGATTAGTTGAAAAAACAACCGTGAGCTGGTTGTTTAAAGAATTACTTTCTTTTCTTTTTACAAAAAGTGATAATCATTATCAGATATTAAAACATTAGTCTTAAAAGATAAAATTTGGCTACAACTAATATATTTACTACTAAATAAACAATTTGTTGGGTTGAAGCTATATTCTCACAAAGCCTGAAGCTTGGAACTTATTTTTCAACAATTGCTTCATGGTGATAAAATCTGGAACCTCAACTACTTTTTGGACAGACTTTTGGTGCGATATTAGGGTATTTAGCTCTTCTTTTTCTGAATTATTTAATTTGTGTATTGATCCTTCAATTTCTGTTGAGCAAATGCTTCTCCAGATTAGAGCCTCAATGGATCCTTCTAATGAACTTGCTGGAACCATGATTTGGAGAAGAAGACTTCGGTTGGATGAACAGGAATTCCTTCGGCAGGTACTTGCTCAGCTGGAAACTGTTTCTCTTGATTCCTATGACCATGATAAATTGATATGGCAGCTTCATAAAGTTGGTTACTCAGTTCAATCCTTTGTCACCTGCTACCAGAATTTTTTGTCTCAAAATATGATCGTGAAACCCCACTACAAAGCTGCATAGTCGTCCTTAGCACCATCTAAGTGTTAGATTCTTTGCTTGGATTACTTTCAATGAAGCATTACCATCCAAGGAATTCCTTTGTCAACGCAACATTATCACTGAAGATCGAGCTTATTGTGACGTGTGTGGAGTTGAAGAGAAATTATAAGATCACATACTTATTCACTGTCACTTTGCGAGGAAAGTATGGAATAATCTGCTATCTTCCTTTGGGTTTTGCATGGGTTTCACCCAGTTCAGCCACTCTATCTGTGATGTATACCCGGACTCACTCGTAATTTTATTGCAATGTTTTAATCATACCTGTGGTGGTAGCCTATAAGGTAAGTCATTCATCATGTGAGAAAAATACTGTGAGAATTTTTGCCCAGCTACCGTATTAATGGCTGATATTTTAATTAAAACACTTTACCTATTAAAAAAAATTGTTGGGTTGAAAGGTGTTGATTAGAACAATTCTTTATCTTAACTGAAGGAATCTAGCTACTGGTTCAACAGATAAACAATATATAATAGTAGGTTCGAGTTACTTACCTCAATTCCTGCAGAAGCTTGACCCAATTAGCAGCGGAAGACAAATGTTAGGATTGGTTCGATGTTGGTCTCGCGAGCAAACCACGGTCGGGTTGGCGACGAGAGTGCTCGTCTGTTTCGCAGCCTAGATGCCAAACGGATCGGGACCATCGACAAACGAGGATCAAGTGGAGGAAGGAGAGAGGTGGCATGGTGGAAGAAGAGCTCTCTTCTTCCTTTCCTCTCTCTCTCACATTTTAGTGGGGGTGGAAAGAATAGAAGAATGACCATTCTTTCCTCCATATATATAAGCCCTTAAATGGACTTTGGGCCCAATGGGCCTAATATATGGGCCTTACGGGCCTATTTCAATTGGGTTCGCCAATTGGTCTCGGTCCAAGGTCCTGGTTCATATATTGACCCACCGAGTTCGGTTCACCCGTCATGAGCGGATCGCTTTTTCCAACATTAACAAAAGTGGAAATTTTTTTTTCCCAAAATATACAGACTTGTCTATGGGGACACTTTCTATTCTGTCCACTAAAGATTTAAATCTTACACTAAAGAAATTAAAAGTTATTTTTCACGCATATTAAGCATATGATGGATATATATATATTTTCCAAATGTAGTGTTAGCTAGCAAGACTTCATAACAGCAC